>UELV01144174.1:0-11281 GCA_900490015.1 Megastigmus stigmatizans | reverse complement strand
TATATATATATAGTAAATATATATAGATAGAATTTTTTAATATATCACGTGACTATATGGTTATTGGTATAACTTACAACGGTAACATAACAGCTATCTTATGGCCTTTTGAAGTGCGAATGTGTTCATTCTCTCGACATTACTGCAGAGTTCTCAAATAGGATTTTTATGTAAGCGTTAATAAGGATTAATGTCAGAAGAATTTTCCCTTAGCTTTCCAGTTAAACTTATTTAACGATGTACCAAAATCATTATTATTGTGGTTTTATAATCAAGTAGATATTCATCCATTTGAGCTTGTTTTAAGCTGTTTATCATAAAAAAGTTTCAACGTTTAATAGTTCGTAGCAAATAATTTTTTTAGAAATCTAGTAAAGTTTTATAAAAAGTATATAGTAATTTCTAAGTTTTGCCAGTCTGTGATTATTCCTTGACAATATTTTTTCGTAGATTACTCCTCTCCGCGTAGAGTGGATTTACTTATTAATATAATACAATAGGGTACGAGTGTGCGAAGTAGGAGATTCACACCCGAGGTGAAGCGAGGGAGATCAAAGCCCGATTATGAGGATAGTATACGATACAAGGATATGGTATACTCTATACGCACCCTTGTATCGTATACTATTTTTTGAAACATTATGCGAGAATTAATTACTTTTCGCACACTTTTATACTTTTTGCACGCTTTTCAAGAAGTGCGGTAATCGTTTACTTCTGACACGCTACCCTCGAATAAGAAGTTAAACTTCTCGTACAGTGTTTCAAAAAATAGTATCGACATTTCGAGTAACTAATCTAATAATTGGCATTTCGAGCAACTAAACTGAAAACTTTCAACCCATGTATAGATATAAGAGATTCATTTGTATATTTCGCGCCAACAATTTTTTGTCCTTTATCTCCAAATTGTTTGTGTATTCGCCAAATTTCTCTGTCATTACTGATGTACAACCAATCTTCATACACGCCGATAGACCCGGGATTATCTAAAACCTCTTGTCGTACACTTTCCTCTTCTGAAGAATCAATATTTATACTTTTGATTAAGTTAAAGTCAGAGGTAGCAGTCCAGTATAATCTGGACCTTTCGGTATCAATGGCTAGTAGATTGAAAAACGAACCGTAAAGAGGATACAAAAGAATCTTTCCTCTACCATTGGTATTGATTCTTTGAAGATTGTCGTTGGCTCCATTGTATTCTGTATAGAATAGATACTCGTGCGTTGGATGAACAACTAAGAAAAAGGGACATTCTATGTAGTGTTCATTTTGGTACTTGGATGTAAGAACTATTTTGTGTGTAGGGTGTTGATCTTTGACACTAAACATTTCTATCGTATGGTTATACGAATCATGCTGAGATTCTTTAACGTAATAAATGCATCCTTTTATCCAATCGAATGCCAATTCCCTAATTTTATGATTTTCGCTGACATTGAAAATTTTTGATTGTTCATCATCATGTAAGACGTTCAATTTGTACAAATTGTGATCATCAGAGAAAAAAAAGTCACCACTGATCATATCATAGTCAAAGTGAATATACGGCTTTTTCTGCAATTTTTCTATGAAGAATTTAGTGGGAACAATGGCATCAGAAAAGGCTTCTTTACCCTCTTTCAACGTTAATGCTTTTCCTCTGATGAAATTTCCTTGAACATATAACATCAGATCCGTCACATTATCACAGGTTTTGTTATTAGGATTCAACTTCCAGCCGGTGCTACAAGCACAACTATGACTTTTGTACGAAGTTATCAAACACAATTGTTGACAACCACCATTTTGATTTTCGCACGGATTATTTTTGGCGAGGTGGTGGTGCTGATCGTACGATGTTCTAACAATTTTGGGATTTTCAAACGGAAGTTTATGGTGTTTTACCTTCTTACATACTCTCCTGTATATTGTGCAGGACCATAAGACATCAGCGCAAGGATATACGCTGCTCCAGTCGTTCGACTGAGTCCAGAACAGCTGATTCTCAAAAATGGCTAGGCTTGATACACTCATGGGGATTCCAGTTACCGTCAGTCTTTCATTTCCTTGGTAATCCGAACTCTCAATACTAAACATATCATTAGCCCAGTAGATTTTTGTTGCTTTACGGTCTATTGTAATAGCCGAGATTTTTGAGCCTTCTATGATTCTTTTATCAGACGTTCCATCCAAGTTTGCTCTGACTATCTGTAAAATTGTGCGTTGTGAGCATATTTTAACATAATTTTCAGTTAATTAAAATATTTTCAATACCGCTAAGGAATGTTGTACGATGAATATAAAACCCTCTATAGGATCCAAGGCTAGGTCGTGAATATATTGAAGATTCGAAATTACCACGCCATAATGGTTGTTTTTCATGTCGATGACATTTAACGTTTCTGATTCTTTATCAATTAAATACAGTTTTTCGGTGATATAATCCACTGCTAAAGCTTGTGGTTTCCATCTCTTTGTGTGAGTCAAATTTGAGCGTTTATTCGAAAGCCATCGAATCGAAGAAGTATTGTTTTCCTTCAATATTACTGTTTTATCCATGTAGGTATCGAACGATGTTATTTCATTTTTGGTGGTTTGCATGAACGTGTACTTCTTACTATCTACATCAAAATTCCAAAATTCTCTTTCAGTACTTATTACGAGAGAACGCAATAAATTTACAGTTTTTTTATTTCCTGCATCATCGTAGCCTAAAATTAATAGAATAGACAAGTAAATATTATATGTAAATATATAGGCTATCAATTAGGATGTTAAACTGTTATATCTAAGAAAAGCTATTTAATGTTTGTTTGTCGGATTAATCGTATTGAATGAAGACTTACCTGTCCTTCTGATCTTGGATATAGCAATACTCATACTGATAATTAAGACAAGTATTACCGCAATAATGATATAATAAAAAGTTTTTGAGATGTTAACTTTAAATGAATGATGCAGATATGTTTTTTCCTTAAATGTATGAACATTATCTTCGAATGTAAATCGATTTGTTGAATTACCATCATCTTCTGATCGCAAGTCATCTGAAAAATTAAAAGTAATGAGAAAATTAATTGAAACGTTAGCATTTTTAAAACTAATTTTTCATGGAGATAAATCAGCATATTATTATTTTTTTACTATTAAAACTCCAAAACGAATGAGCCTGATCGTATTCTATTAAAATGATAGCCAAATTATTATCATACAGGGTAACTGCAGAATAAGTGCTCATTAACACAATGTTCTGAGATTTTCGTTGACTAAACGATTTTTATCCTTTTTAGTAGTAAGGCTATAATGCGGCAAGTGGGCATCACTAAAAGTGACTTCAGCTACTTCACCATTGCAAAAATACATTGCCTCTTTTGGACAGAAAATTAAAATAATCTTTTATAAAATGATAATGATTTGCTATATCTTCATTTTTTTTCTTAAATTGGAAATAAATAATTTGATTCATAAAAATCATTTAAATACTCATACAGCCACCAGAACGTTTTAAGAAATTATTTCCAAAAATATCAACCATAAGAGACAATGTATATTTGCAATGGTGAGGTTTGGGACTTAACAGCAAGAATCGCGAATCAGTGCTTGGCATACAAAATTTTCAGGGGGAGTTATGACTTAAAAATTCAGAAAAGAAATTGAAAAATTAAAGGGAATCCGTATCGTTCCCTCTCCTCGGGCTATTCTATATATTTCTCAATTCCAATAAATTAAAAAACGATAAGTCATAAGCAGCATTTTGAACAAATAGTATCGAGAAATACGCCGATCAAGTCCGGCTACTCGAAGTTATAAACATTAAAATTTGTAAACTAAATTAGATATGATCATAATTTTGAGGTCAACTTTCAATGAGTAAGCGTCTCTTACTAGTTCCAATTAATTGAAAAAACATCTTCCCCTGGCACAAGGCGATTTATTATATCGATCATTACGTCGCACAAGTCCGAATTTTAATTTTCGTTGTAAGTAAACAGAAAAAGATATCAACGAAAGAAAAAGCACATTTATAACTACGACATCCCCAGCTATAAGTTCTTATGGCGATAGGAGTTTTTAGATGCATTATTTCAATTTTTTTTACATAAATAAGAAATAATAATTTTTCAGAAAACTACAGATACATACTTATAAAGTTACAAAGAATAAGAATGCCTAAAAACTGTATGTTATCAACTGTTTCAAAAGTTAAGGAATAATAATTTTCCTCTGCTGGGTTACTTTTTTGTAACGTATTATGCATATGCAATTGTATTTTTAAATTTGTATATCTTTACTCTGGTTAATAAATAAATAAATAAATACGTAAATAAATATTACAAAATAAGACTATAACGCATCTATTACATATTTTATTTTGATATATATATATAATCTATGTACTAACATTTGTACTTTAAGGTAGCTCGAACGCGAGAATCGACCTTAATTTTAAACATTTACTTAAGTGCTTCTGATCAGAATATAGTGCAAGAATCAATATTATACAAAAGTAGTATATGTAGAATGTCGAGAAAAAGTTTTTAACAGTGAATTTTTTTAATATTTTAGCTTAAATTATAAAACTTTAAAATATTAATAATTGAATAAAAATAGTATGAAACTACAATTGCTGGTAAGTATATCTGCATAGATTCATCGTGTGTATTCATTAATGTAATTATTCTATTTCGAATACTAATATAATCGAAATTTATTTTAAATTTACTTTAATTTTATATTCCGATTATAACACGTACAATTACATTAATTATAATATTGATATTTATTATTTCTAACTTGAAGGCTTATAAATATTATTATTATTAAAACTCATTTTAATAATCCAATCAAAAATAAAGGATGCAATTGATGTAAACATCAAGTGCAACTCTCTTTTGCTTATTATGCATCTATAGGTTATCAATATGTACAAGATACACAACATCTATATTTTCCCGCTGGCAATCGGTCGCTCATTATAGTTATTTTCGAGAGAAAGATTACTCACAGGACAATAATGATCAGTTTTTTAACAAACTTTTGGCGACGTCGTTTAAAGTTATCTACTGTTGATATTGCGTCATTTTTAAAATTAAAAAATATAAAAATTTAATTAAATTTTTATAGTACATTCATCTTATTCTGCAAGTATTTATAAACGTATAAACAGCGAAATTCTTTTAGAGAGAATTATCAATTATTTAATAATTAATTAGTACATAGTATGCATATCAACGAATATATAATGTTATAATTACTGTTACTAATAATTCTATGCGTGCCGTACGTGCAATTTCTAGTAATTTTTAATATTTTAAAAATTTTGAAAGTGCGATTTCTAACCTCTTTTTCTAGACTACCATTTAACAACACAATGATCGGAATTAATTATCCTGATAGAAAGTTGTTTTTCAAGTATACTTTCAAGAATACTATAATAATAAATACCCTTTCTTAGATGAATAGTCACTGAAAACTCAGATCTTTTATAATATATTAAAATAATCTCTTTTATAATATATACAATTCAATATATTAAAATAAATATTTCTAGATCTTGATTTAAGACATATTTAACTTTTAGTTTGATATAAACTGGCTTATGGTACACAAATTATTATTTGTTTTATAATAAGGCTAATTAGAATTTCTCAGTGATTCTTCGTATTCTTCCATATATGTAAACTAAAGCGGAACATATTTTTTTACCGATTAAACGTGATGTTGTTATAAAAAAACATAATTAAATGAATGTACTTGACATAATAAAGGTTCAATTGTAGTTCAATATTTAATTCCGAAATTATAACATTTGTGGGAACTTAGAATGTAATTGCCGAATATCTCAACTGAACGGACGACTTCAAATTTTTGAAAATTTTCTAATAAGCTTAGAATCCTCTTAACACACTTAGTCAATCTTTTTTCGTCTTATCGGATATTTAAACTGTTCCCTCAGTCGAAATGTTCAGCGGATTTGCAGTATACTTATACCATTCTGGGAAGAAATGCTCATACGTTCACTATCATTAGTCATCTCGTTGACACAAAGAGTATCTTGTTGTTTTCACAGATTGAAATACTTAAGTTTGTATTAGAATGAACGTAATATTATTACACAATATTAGTAGGAGATGTGCGTGCGTCTACATGGTGTCTTCTGCGACTGATTAAAATAATAAACAAGTGTTCGGATGAGTAGTCAACGACTCCTTTATAATCATCACCGGGAAATCCGATGATAAGTGGTATCACACATTGCTATTTGAACGCTGATTGTAAGCACAGCCTAGTATACTTTATGTTATAAAATCTAATTTTATGAAAATAATAAAAAATTCAATATTGATTTTTAATAATATACTATTTTCATGAGAATTGCATGAAATATTATATAAAATATTAATAATTAAAAAATATTAATTCTTATTCTGGTAAGTAAAATAAACTTTATCTGCCAAATTGATGTAAATGTGCAATATGTATTTTCTGTATACAATGTTACTGTATTATATAGCTAATCTTCATGGCATAGTTATTAATTTGAAATTAATTAAGTATATCACAATTCATTTTTATTGCATTATTTAGAAACGATTTGTAAAGCCTCATATTTTTTTTAAATGCCAAACATTTAATAAAATATTTAGTATAGTAAGAGATAAATTAGCACCCATAAATATCAATAAAGTTTTTATTTACATAAGACATTTATACATTTACATACTATTACTATATAATTTTTTTATCTTATTGCCAATACCATTTCAAAGATGACATATCAAAATCCATGATTTCGTTTTGACTCATAAAAGTCGAATGTGCTCTACGAACGTAGACTTTTCTATTTCCGACATCCTGTAGATATCTGTAGTTGTCAGCGAGCATGCCTTTACCATTTGACAACAATCTGAACTTACTCATCTGAAAATATTATTAATTAACTTCGAGAACTAAAATAAAATAATTATTTTGTTAATATAAATGGTTAAACGTATCAACATTGTTACTTTTCTCGCAGTATTATTATTTACAATTAATGATTTAATTGACAATTTTATTATTTTTAAAATTAATGTAAATAGAAGGTAGTCTAGATGTATGTTTTTTCATTAAATCAAAAAGAATTATTTTAATTTCCTTTCAAAAGAACTGGACATGGTATGGTTTATGCACATAAGGATTGTGCACGTATCGAATTGTGCACATTATAAGTGTAATAAATTTTTGTTCACTTATAAATAATTAAAAATTTGTACCGAATTTTTTTTGGCACATATTGTTAATGAAAAATTACTGACAAATTTTAGATCATAATAAGTATATTAAATGTCAGAGTTAATCATTGAAAATTATCCTACTCTGGTAAAAAATTAACCAGAAGATATGGCCGGGCAGACATAGTTTGGCCAAGGGTTACAGCTAATTTCTGCCAGTAAATTCCCCATAATATGGCCATATTATGGTGAACTTATGTTAAGTGCCATGGCGTGCATGTTTACTTATTTTATATTATAACCTTAAAAATTTATTTTTTTAATTCGTAAGAAATATTTATATCATAGGTTATACCATAAGTATAAATAAAGTGAATATCTTAGCAAAATTTTAATTTCATGAATGTGGTTTATTATTTATAATTTATTTATTATTTTTAAATTATTTCATAATTTCATAGTGGTCTTCTGGCTGAGAGTGACAGAGTCAGAGACAGACAAATAAACTAACCTTATTTTTGTCAAGTAAAATATGTATTTTATGATTATTATACATTTATATCATTAGTCCCGGGTGTTTATCATTATTTACTTATAATATTGTAAATAATGAGGGTTTTATTAAGTTAAACTATTTTCTTATGATCAAATCCTCAATTCAAAATCATTTTATTTAGTAACCATAATTTAATAAAAAATATGGTCACGATATGGCAAAAGACCTATTAACATCAATTGAAATTATGGCCATATTTTTCAGAATAATGTGGCCATATATAGTGAATTTCGCCATTATATGGCCACAAAATCCATTAATTTTTTACTAGGGTACCTTCTAAATTAACATTTTTCAAATAAAGAACATTGAGTTTCTAGAATATTAGCTTATAATATCTTTTGAATTATTTGTTTCTTTACAGAATTAAGTCGACTTGCCTGTTTGAACGATATTGGTACCGAATTCGCAAAGATGATCCACGTGACAACTTCATTACAAGGTGGTGTAGTTAACGATCCTCTATATGTGTAATACGTGTCCAGATGATCAGGCAGCAGCGTTGCCAACGTTATTGACATGTTCAACTGCGTCTCGGTGTTCACCCACTGAATCTCTGGCAAATGAGCTATGAGATACCTTAATCGGTCATTGTCCTCCTCTTGCAACTGTAAAACAATAATTTTGTCTAAAAAATGTTTATATTGAATAGTGTATAGACCAGTTTTTCATTTTTGGCAACATATGGTATCCGTATTTCTCAAATCAATATAAGTCATGATTTAATATAATTTCTCGATTCTCCTACTCAAGAAATATCAACAAAATGACAGGGTTCCGGAGAACCGATTTGATGAAACTTTAGCGAGACATTCTTTGATCTAAAATAAAAGATACGTATCTCGGAGTTTTCTCATTTTATCAAAATATATGAGAAATCATAGTTGGCTATAGCTTTCATTTGCATTTTAGAGCGAATTATTAGCACTTTCCTTTCAAAAGATATAAGCGATATAAAATAGAGTTAAGCTTTGGGTCTTTTTAGCGTTTATTTCAGTTGTAAAATGCGTCCAAAATTAACTCAATTTCCGATCGCTCATAACTTTTGAATGAAAAGTGTTAATATTTCGCTCTAGAATGCAAATGAAAGCTTATCATCTTTACTTTTGATTTTTACCTTGCAGCATTCTCTATGATGTATATTGGCCTTACTGCAAAACTTAAGGCCCACCATGATTTCTCATATTTTGATAAAATGAGCCTTAACTCGAGCCTTGGGGCCTATTGATACTACTAACGTTGAGACACGTGTCTCATATTTTATTCCAAAGAATGTCTCTGTAAAGTTTCTTCAAAATCGGTTTCCCGGACCCTTGGCCTCTCGTTGTTAGTCAATAAATTGGTCGATAGCTTCTATCATAATTGTCAGTTTTAGTGTATGCTTGTACAAACCTAAATATTTACAAATTTTTATCTCGAAAACTATTAAGCAGTAGCTCCTCCTCCTCATACTGTTTAATCTATGTCTCTGTTTCAATTAATTAAACAAACGATAAGTCACATAAGCCTCATTTTGCATAGAATACTTAATAGCATCGAACACTTCGCCGGCCAAGTCCGAGTATTACTTAAAATTATAAATATTAAAAGTTATAAACAAAAGTAGATAATGATCATAATTTTGACATTAACTTTCGAAGCGTAAACAGATACTGCTAGTTGCAATTAATTGAAAGAACGACAAGTCGGATAGACTCAACCTATAGCACAGGATGACTTATTATATCGGACCCTATACCGCTCAAGTCCAAACATTAATTTTCATTATAAATAGAAAAAAATATCAACGAAAAAAAAGCATGTTTACCACATCCCCTTAAGTAAAAACATACTTAAGCCCTATATTATGTAAATAAAATTGAACAAGGAATTACAATAGTATTTTTTCCAAAACACCTGGTCACTTCACTTAATTGGACCAGTGACCATGCACCGATGAAATTATCAATCACGTCAACACAATGAATTTTCTTTAAAAAACTCTTATTGGTAGTAGCTGCTGCAGATAATTAAAGGATACAAAATTTGGATTGGGTAGAGGTCTCATTTATGAGAAAACATTTGATGAAAACATTTTTACAAATTTAGACTCTTCTGGGGTTAACAGCAAAGTAGAATTTAGAAAAAACTTTCTCTTCAATTATATTATTTTTCTCGTAAATGAGACCTCTGTTTACTCTGAATTTTGTTTTCTTTAATTACTTATTGTTTCCTGCACAATAAAAATAAAACTGATAGGTATCGTAATTTCGTTGTCGTTATTTTCACTTGCTTTTACTGACTAATTTAAAATTACTTATAGATAACTCTTCCCGCAACAGAATACGTTCTGTTATTGAAAAAATTATACTATATTTAGTCATCAATGGTAAGTATATCTTTAATTATAAAGTTTCTTTACACTTAGTCTTATAATAGATGATTTAATGCAACTCGTAACTTTAATGAAAATATTATACTAACATGAAAAAATATTCCTAAAACTGCAAGGCCATCTTCATGCTGAATTGCACTTTCCAAATTTTGGTACTTCATATTGCGGTGAATCAAATGCATTTCCATGGGATACCTGTGAGTAAACATTTTAATATTAACTCCTGCCAGAGTGACAGATTCAACTATTATGTTACTGATTAACGATTTCATATAATTGAATTAAATTGATTTAATGACACAATGATGTGCAAGTTGACATTCACATTGTATGTATAATTAGTCAATGCTACTTTTACTATTGCTTTGTTAAATAAAAAGTAAATGTTACCGGGTTCCGTGCAGCACGTGTTCTGAACCTCTACTATTTCTGACGCCCCAATGAAAATGAAAACTCTCTAGTTCGTATTCTTGATTCGCATTTAGCATAGCACCAAAAATATACGGAAATCGCCTTTTTGAATTTTCATGTTTAATTTTCAAATATACTAAAAGTTTTATATTTCAAATTATTACGTGCATAAAGAAATACTGTATATGAAGAATAAAGTAAGCATGATTTAAGGTCACTATATAATATGATCCATCATTTTGGAATGGGGATTACTTAATATGTTTTAAATGTTTTCAATCATTCAATAAAATTATGCTTCTTTACTTTCATACTATTGATCATATAAAGGAAATACAAACATCATTCGGTGTTTCAATATCACATCCTTATTACCTTACCAGTGTGTCCATTATTTTTCAATATGAGCGGCGGTGAGAGATAATCTCGATAACCAATCATCTCCAAGGCTGGAAGTGGTAAAGACGTTGATCTACTGGCTGCTATGACTATTGGTGACTGCCAGTACCCGGCGCATTGAGGGAAATTCTTAATCCACAAATGTTGACCTGAGAATATAATGTTAGTACCGATTAATTTCCTTTTCATTTAAATTGTTGAACCATCTAAACTGTTATAATTCGATTTTAGTGAAACAGAAAAAAATTATGTTCGTTGGCTAACTACCGTTTTATATCAAAGATTTTGCAAAAATTTATTCTGTGGGTAGGATTATAATGGAGAGAGAGAGAGAGAGAGAGAGAG
>UELV01144169.1:0-10115 GCA_900490015.1 Megastigmus stigmatizans | reverse complement strand
AGCTTACTGTATGAAATTTTTGACCTGCCTATTTCAACCGGCACTTACCGCTGCAGCCATCTATCGAAAAACGGCGGAAGCAAAGTTGTACACCTAATATAAAGTTTATTTTATTAATTAGAAATTTTAGTATTAATATAGAAATGCGAGTGTAGCGAACGCGAGGAACAATGCATTCAATATGTTAAGTTGAATATTGGTGAAAAAGGAGGAGCAGCAGCAGCGGCGGCGGCATCAGTAGCAGGAGCGAGTTTGCTCGTACGTCTATTTACATTTTCTCGAGTCTATAGCGTTGCGCGCGTGCGTATATATGTTCCTACAAGGAACTCGTGCGCACACACAGCGAATGAATAACTTTAAAATTATTGTACATTCTCGGGTACACGTTTAACACGGCGCCGATATTTAAGCTCTCAACTAACTAACGATCTTCCCTCTCGGTGAAACGAAAAATCACATTAGACCTACACTTTCCCCAAATTATTGACATTTTCGCATAAACTTTCTCAATATACAAACTTCCAAACACGCGCTTCGAGCATCGATTTTGCCGCAACAACTTAACAAACTCGGTCCGAATTTAAAATTTAAATAATTTTCCTCGCGCTCACGATCTCGGATGTTGCGCGTTCCATACACACATCGAGCTGCTCGCGCTGCTAAAAAAAACAGGAAATAGCGCGTCGTAAAAATTAAACTATCCGAGTACACACACACATATATATATATATATAACCTGGCGCGCAATCTTCATTCTCGCGCTAGGAAATTTCGTAATATAAAAAAGAGCTGCAGTAGGTCGAGAGATAGAGAGAGAGAGAGAGAGGGGGGAGCCAGTGACTAAAATTTCAATATCCCCCCGATATTTTTCATTCTCTCTCGCGCACATGCCGCAGGCTATAAGCGCGTATATCGCGAGCAACCGTCAAGCAGTTCTCTCCCTCCCCTTTTTTCTTCACTCTTCTTTTCGTTTCCTTCCCGCCTTTCTTCTTATAGACGCTCTTACACCCACACACTAACACAGATGCGCACACACGTGCGTTGCACACATGTGGGGAATCGAGTTTTCGGGGGTAAGTGCAGGTGCGCTATTCGCGGAGGATATCCTCTACTCTTAAGAGAAGGGAATGCGTAATGTGAATCGAAGCTCCTCGAGGATGCATGTATTCCGGTGAGCGCGGGAAAGAGGAGAGGAGAGGAGAGGAGAGGAGAGGAGAGAGAGAGAGAATCTGCACTACGAGAGATGCTATATACGCGCAGCAAACGAAATGAGCTGTGGCTGAACGGAAGCGGAAGCTAGAGGTGAGGCAACTCCGACCGAGTGTGCCTGTGTCTGTGTGCGCACGTGTGTGCGTGGGTGTAGTGTACGCAGGAGTTAGGATTCGAGTGGAGTCGGTCTCGGGTTTCGCTTCCGCGACTCTGACAGACACGAGCACCTTCGAGTGTACGTCGAGTAGCGCGAGGAAAAGGTATGGGGGTGAGAAGGGCCAGAGCGCGTTACCTCCTCGCGCGTCATGGATGCGGGGGAAAAATCGCGTGTGCGTGTGCTAAGAGATTTTCGTGGTTGCGTCGAGACTGAAAAGCGCAGTCGGAGCTGGTTGTGTTCTTACCCCGAGTAAACTGGATTTATGGAATAAGGTACGCAGCTGAAATGCTTGAGCTTTCAAGTGATGCCGTAACTTTGTGGCATCATCAAAAATGTGAGGGATGATAGGGTTTGCATCGATAAGTGGTCAAAAATCGGTATTGAGAGATGCAAATTTTTTAATTTTTAAATTCGCTTAAGAGGAATTTTAAATTTGAGAGAAAAATGTGGCGAAAGCGGTCTAGCGTAAAATTAAAAGTTGATTACTTTCCATTGAAAACTGACGAGTTTTTTATTGTAATAAAAAGTTAAAACTTTCACGTTTGATTAAACGTCAATTTCTTGAAAATTTTTATTTCAGATTCGCTCGAATTGATTTGCGTTTTTTTTTCCTTGGATTTTGCCGTTTCGAACTTTGCTGTTAAAAACTTCGTTTTAGATAATTTTTTTAATAGAAAAGTGCATTTGCGCATGCGGTATTATGTCCATTTTTATGATTATTTTGTCTCGGGTATCGATCAATGACATTTAATTAACGCATGCTATTTATTTTGTAAAAGTGTGGAAAGTAATAGAAGACAGCAGTTTTGATTTATGAAGTATATAAGGAAATATTGTCTTTACTGTATCGCAATTTCTGTCCTCAAGTTATATATCACTTTTTCTTCAATGCGTGCCAAGGGTTTCTTGGAGATTGAAAAATGTATTCAGTGTATAAGCATTTTCTTAAAACGAAGTATAACTAGTACTCGTACAAGGGTAGATATTGTTGTGAGTCAGAAATTTCATAAACATTTAAATTAGTCAAAGTATCAGGGTCAAATTTTTCATTTTTTTTCTGTATCATGACAATGTAATTTTTGAAGGAGAAAATAAGGTGTCCTATATAAAGATTATTTGTTAATTTTAAACTATTTTTAATTTATTATTTATGTACACTTTGCCACGGGTGATTTAGAATTCTTATTTTGCTATACTATAGCAAAATACTTCTAACCATATAATACGTTTAATGCAATTTATGATTGCGGTTCTCTGATAACTTGCAATTGCTTTAGTAGATATTATAAATTATAAACCTCGTCCATCAAAATAAATTATATCTATTTCCGCGGATAGTATTCTCCAGAGCAAAATTGGGCGATACGTGCTAGAAATATATTTAATATTATTTAACATTTCAACGCGTCTCGCTTGAAATTGATAAAGAATGAATTGGTCTCGCTTTGTAAACAATACCGGTATTCCTTTGAATGCTTGATGCAGTATGTGTCTCTCTGACTTAAGTACTTTCCAGGTTTCGAAAGTTCTGTTGTGGAATACGGACATAAATTATGTATATATTTTTGTTCGGAATTTTCGATGACACGTATATTATTTCGACATACTTCGACATATTTACGAGAAAGAAAATGAATAACAATATAATATAATACGTGAAGATAGTTAACGAACCGCGAAACAAGAAAAAATTGAAAACATATTGTGAAGTATTGTAAAACAAAAACACTTCAATAATTCGTAATTATAATTCGTAAGTACAAATAAAATAATTAGAAATAATTTGTAAGAAAATATTATGAAACAATAACAGTAATATTATTAAAAGTTAAAAGTACTTTCACTATAAAACAACTGCAAAAAAATACTTCAAGTATTATTTTGCAAAATACTTCAAGTGCATTATAACAAATAATAAATAATTGTAACTATTCTTTATCTTCTGTAATTATAAATTTTACATTACACTAGTATAATATGTGTAATTGTATACTTTTTCCAAATTTCTTACTAAATTAACTATTACTATAACTGGAAATCTAAAGATATATTTTTATATTTTTAATAACAATTTTGTTACAAGATTTATGAGAATATAAATAATATACTATTTTCAATTCCACTTTAATATTCATAGTTGAAAAATTCATTGAAAATTATCTTTATAATCTGCGATATAAGAAATTCATAGTCATCTTTAAAATAACCGAATTACAAGGCGTAGTTGGCGATAGAGCCAAGTTGGCCAGCTACTAATTACGCTAAAGTGGCACGAGTTAGGACATTGCAGCGAAAAGTAAAGTTTAAATTCTTGAAGATATTCATTTTTTAGCTTAATTATTTCAAGATTCCATAGTTTATGTTCCCATAATATATGTTCGAGAGAGAGAGAGAGAGAGAGAGAGAGAGAGAGAGAGAGAGAGACCTTAATTAAAACGGTTAAATCTGTCGGGTTTTGTCTCAACAAATCCCCAAGAGAGTTGTTTTATTTAGAATTAGTAATTTAACGACTTATAAGTTTATTTCTAAGTTAAATGTTACCTTTGCATACGCGCGAATTAGCCAAGAAAACTTACTTATTCCACAGGGAATATAATTTAAAGTTTAAAAGCCGGATATGTCTTAACTGAAAACAGGTTGTAGAATTTTATCGGACCGCCCGGACGTTTATGTGGTTAGTAAGTAGATACGTGCCACTTTCAAGTCAGACGAGTCCGACTTTTATAAGGATTCGACCGTTCTACTTAATTCACCCATCTAGTCGAATCGATTTAAGAAAGTTGTAATACCATCCACATGGTCGAATAATTTCAGCTCTAAAAACAAGACGAATAACGTTCAAACTATAAAATTTTTTCCTTCACCACACCGATCAAATCGGCAAATCAGCAAATAAATGAAAAAAAAATACGATTTGACGGTCGATAGCGTACTTTTGTTGCGCTCTCGCAAGTCTCCTACATACACAAGGTCAAAGCAAATAAAAGCGAGACGATCCGCACCGGTTAGCCTCAACGTAAGAAAGACGACACTGGACTAAACGAGAAAAGGGAGGGAGAGAGAGAGAGAGAGAGAAAGAGAGAGAGAGAGAGAGGAAGAGGAAGAGGAGCTCAGAAATACAAGTGCGCACAAAGGATAGGAGTTGATAGGAGGGCAGCAGTTATGCACAGAGAGCCCGATCATAATTCATGAGTTCGACGCAGTTGCCGTAAGTCCTCGTGTTCTCACTAGCGCGTTGTCGTCGTCCTCCTCCACCGCCTACTCCTCCTTCCCTGCATCTCCTACACGCTCCTCTCCCTCATAGTAAGCGCAAGCTGCATATGCGCACGGTCCGCGCACATGTGTGTTTGTCTCTATATTCACAGTGTATAAATACACGTGCATGGAGCGGGATCGGAGTGCATGTGTGTGTGTAGGCGGTCGGTGCGGGCCCCTGCCGTGTGCGCGAGCGAGAGAGGCAGTACTGCAGCTGCCCGGCGGCTTTATAGCGAGCACACAACGTATTGGATGCACGTGAACGGGCAGCTTTAGGAGGGTGGCTGTATTATTTATGCAGCGAGGAGTCGCGCCATTTCCTCGCTCTCTCTCTCTCTCTCTCTCTCTCCCTCTCTCTCTATACCTTATACTCCGCGCTGCTCTCGCCTCCTCCGTACGTGCATTTACCTACGAGAGAGCCGCTCTATTATTATAAGGCCGCGATTGCGTGTGTGCACACGGGGCCTACATTCTCTCTCTCTCTCTCTCCCTTTCTCTGTTACCTGTCTGCTTGTCTGCCGCTCTCGTGGCCCTGCTTATTTACTCTTGCGCTTTCTTACATTAATTATTGCGCGCATAAGGGCGCGCGTTACACGTTTATACCAAGAGAGATCAGCGGGGCACACGGTCTCTAGATTGAAATATCATATTTATGAATCGCTGCGCTTGGGATTGTTTGCGGTTGAGACTGAGTAAAACCTTTGAAATGACTGATGTTGGTCCTATTCTTCTGCAATTTGAGGACTATTAATTTCGAATGATCGACATAGTCCGCAGCAGAGATGTACATTATGGCATGCAGAATTTATGAGCATAACTGCTTGTTATATTTCAATGACATATACCGCAAAATTTGATTACTCTGGGAATTGGAAAATCGTTTGCATTTAGTAAAGTATATTTGTTTGAAATATTCCAATCTTGCATTAACGTTCAAAAGCTTGTGTAAATAACGAGAAGACACTGGCTGTGGGCATTGTTCGCACTGCATTTGTGTGCAAAACACAATGTAATAATTTTATAGGAATAATTTTAATATTGAAAATTCATTTTACATATAGAAATATGCTGCGTGATATTTTTAATATTTCAATTACAAACGCAAATTATGAATATGCTACATATAAATAGAAAGACGATGTATAAAGTCATTACACGTAAATTACCATTTTAGAAGATTAAGAAGGATTGCATTTCAAAGACTAAATTCTTAACGATATGCATATTTCTCTGATTAAATATTCTTTTTATCAATTACACACCTGAAGTACTTAGCCAACAACTTGTTTGGCCATTACTTCCGGAAAGCTTAAGAAGTAATGCGAATTTTACTTTAAAAGCAGCGGAATAATTTGCGCAAAATATAAATAAAGCGTTCCGGCAAGTAATATAATAACAGCGCGAAAAAGCTGTCCACAACAAAATTGCCAATAAAGATGCGGGGTCTCATTAAAAAAAATCGTTCCACAGCGATTTTTCGATGCTGTCGACGCGAAGCGTGGAAGGGGAAGAGAGAGAGAGAGAGAGAGAGAGAGAGAGTAAAAAGAAACCGGTACACGGAGAAAATGTTGGCCTTGCTAAAAGGGCGAATCCTTTGCTCTCTCGCACGATGCCAGCTCCCGTGCGCGCGCGCGCGTGCCAAATCCTCGAGTTTACCAAAGTCAAGCTTGCAATTTAAGAAAATTTAATCAAGAAACTTCCGAAAATAGAGAGGGTGGAGCGTCTAGCGCAGCTCTTCATTCTTAAAGCTAAAATTTGTCTGAATCGCGTTTCCGGAGCTGCTGTGCTGTGTTCTCCTTTTTCCTCCGTCCAAACTTTGTCAGTTCCTCTCTACTGTACAAGGACTCTTTCTCTCTCTCTCTCTCTCTCTCTCTCTCTGCTATCTATCTATCTATCTACCTCTCGCTCGTGCGCTACCTTGGGTCGTTGTCACAGGGGCTCTCCGCAAAGGCGTAAAACGCGCCGCAATATACCTCTGCCCCCGTCCCCCTTAGCAGCTGTATTAACCTTACACCTACTTAACGGATTTTACGCCGCTTGATTAGTCCGATCCATTATTGTTCAACGAGAGCTCGCTGCGCGTTAGCGTTTCCAGCGACGACGAGGAGCTTACTTAGTCATTAATGGAGTTTGCTTACTCGCACTCTATTTCCGCCAAACGGTTATGTTTAGTTATAATGTTGTACCGTTGCGATGTGGCGCAGCTGCTACTGGAGGCGAGAAATATGATGCAGCGACAGTAGCGGCGGCGACCCGAACGATTCGCGAGAGCGCAATGTCATATTTACCGGATTACACGGAGCTAAACTTGTGTGCTTTATGAAACTAATTAGCACACGCGACGAAAGGCATCGTTTTGCAGGTTGCGAGATGCTGCTGTCCCTTTTGGGTTGGACGATTGTCTATAACGGCGAATCGACGTTATTTGTCATAATTTAGAAGCTATTCGTATCTTCGGAAGTCTTTATCCGTCTTATAAGAGATGAATCGGTTTTTATTCATCAGCAGCTGTTGCAGCGGTCTACAATTGAATATGGGTTATAAAAATAGCTTGAGCACTTCGCGGTATGATTTATACAGGAAAGTCATGTATTTTGTCACATGTATAGCGTATCTCGTATCTCGGCTTGCCGCGCGTATAGGAGCAGGTTAATTTTAAATCGAACACCCTTCAAGGAAAATGGGTTCGCGGAATATAAAATTTATGATCTCGAGCGGAAACTTACATAACCTACACCATTATTCAGGACATAAAAACATGAATTTAAAATGGAATGAGCCGCGCGCTATCTATAAGCGTTAGGAAAATGAGATTATACAGTGTATGGATACGCATCTAACGTCTTTCCATTTTTAAAAGAACAAAGTAATTTCGTTACATCATTTTTCTTATGAATCCATGAATTTTTTTCTTTTATATTAAGCTCGTATTACAATGGTCGACGAATCGATGTGTTGCGTCGTTAAGCAAAAAGACATTTTTAATGATGAAAGCGCAATGATAAAAAGTATAAGGCCCAATCAATTTGCGTGTTTATTCGACTGCAGGTGCGATGGTGAAAGCCATTTCCCTTGCGCTATAGGTCGAACAATGTAGAGAGAAACGTAAGGCCCGCAACGCGTAGTTTCGTCTTATTTCCCCAGAGAGGATTAAAGAAAGGAGCAAGGAATACTAGAAGAGAACCAGAGCGAGAGATAGCGTGCGCTCGAGAGTGAGAGAGAGGAAGCGGCTATGTCGTCGAGAAATCTCCGAAGACAGCTGGTCTCGCAGTTATCCATAACAATCCTTTACTATTCCGCAGGCTCAAAATGGCCTTTGCATGGTGAAAGGGTTTTATGCTTACCGCAATGCGCACCTCCGGGCCGTATATAAACTAGGTGTAATTAAAAAAGAAGTTATTTTCTCCTTCTCGCTTTAACGAGTAGATAATAATATTAGCACAGAATTCTAACTGTGACTACAGACGCGAAGCTTTCCGCAATCTTTACCACGAGATATGAAATGGAATTGAAAGTTATATATTAAAAGATGTAATTAAATGTATAATTTTTGTAATAAATCCTTCGAAGAATTGATTTTTCTTTTGTATAAAATGTGGTAACTTTTTCCAAACAATCGATTGCGCTTCGATCAATCGAATAGCGTGCCCGAGCACAAATATTTATTGTAAAAACTTTTCTACGAAGGTAATGCGTCTTCATTAATCTCTATTTGAAGCTTCTATAAAAGGCAATAGTGTTTGATTAATCCTTTTTTTTTCTTCCTTTACCGCGAGTGATTCACCCTACTTTCTCTCACTCTGATACGTTTTTCCCGTTTTCCAACTCGCAAATGTCACACATATAAGTTTCATTCCGCGCGATGCATAAATGTCCCTTCGGGCTATTTCAAAGGTAAGGAAAGAAGAAAAATCAAATCAATTAATGTCAGTCAGATATGCATATATGCGTGCGTTGACCTACATTTTTATCTGCTGCTCTTTCCCTTTTACCTTCATCCTCCTCCTCCTCCTCCTCCTCCTCCTCCTCCTCTATACGCTTCCTTCTCTGCACCGACAGAGAAGTAAGGTCTAGTGATTTTCACGGCTCATAGAAATTGCATTGGGAATTTTTCGAAGCTATATCCGCGGTAATCTGCAAATGCACGAATAAACGTGCTTGCAGTGCAGAAAATTCTCTTAAGCGACGCAAAAAAAAACATTCAGTGGTGCGCGCCCCACGCGAGGCTCTTATTTAAGAGAAGTAGCTCTTTTCGGACTGTTCTCGTTATCGACCTATTTTTCTACTAGATATTTTTAACAATAAGAAGAACGAGTATTTGTAAATCGGGTTATCGTTGAATATATAAAACAGACGTTCGGACTAGATCCTTTTTGGATGTGTTTATTTTTAAAAGGTAACAAATGTCGGGCATCGATAGAGCAATCGTAGCTGCAGCTTTGTCGGATATGGAGACTTTTTTACGGTGTTTTCTGTTTACGAAGGCTGTAACTACAAGTGCAGTAAATTGGAATATCGATTACTGCACTTGTAGTACTATTGCGTGTAAAACACTGATATGTTGCTTACGAGCTATCTTTATAAGTAAGAAATTGTGTGCGCTTTTCAGCGAATGCATAAATGCTATCGACACGAGTTTGTTTATTCGACAATTTTCACGAGAATAAATCATACTGCAACTTTTCCTTTTTTTACGAAATTGAATGTTGTATGGATAACCAGTGTTTGGTAAAAAGATAACGATTATTTAAGTAGAAAGCGAGAGAGAGAGAGAGAGAGAGAGAGAGAGAGAGAGAGAGAGAGAGGGAGACGAGAAAGAAAAGAGCGAAAGGATATCGAGTAAGAGAAATGAATCCAGAGAGAGGGAGAAAGGGAGACTTTGATGCAAGCGATCGCATTTCATTTTGCAGCCCAGAGTTTGAATTCAAAGCCGCTTGATTAATTTCCTTTGCCACCAATTCCGAGCTCTGCGTCTAGAAACTGCCTCTCTGCGCTGTTGCATTTTTCCTGGAACCAGTAGATTGTAATTTCGTATCTTTGTATGCCATTATCTTTCTCTTTAGGTTAATTTTTATAAGTAATAGACGGTGGCTATGCCCGAGTAATGTATAAGATTTGTAATAGTGATTGGCACATCTTTTTTAGGGAACTCCGCGGACATATATTTTCTATTATTTTACTTATAATTTTAATTTGGGATTGAAAAGTTTACTTTCGCACGTAGTTTTTGCCTGTGAGTTCTGAAAACATTTGAGAACACTATACCAATCTAATATAGTATGCAGACAAACTTTAAAGGGGGTATACACCTATAAATTTTTTGATGTTCATTCACCTAAAACAAAAAAATTATAATAATTAGTAAAATTTTCACATAATATTCTAAAAGTATATTGGATTCCTGATAAAATGAGCTCTAGTAGAAGCCTCTATGCCCATTTTATCTTATGTTGTGTCAGTTTCAAAAATTTGGCTTTGGCGTAACCTACAGGTC
>UELV01144168.1:0-47724 GCA_900490015.1 Megastigmus stigmatizans | reverse complement strand
CACACACACACACACACACGCACGCACACACGTTAGAGTATTCACTCTGTATGTACGAGGTGTAACGAAATTGCAGCTGTGGATTGCTGAAAAATCGACCACCACTATTAGCTATAATAAGTGAAGCGAGTGCAGGTATAGATTGGTACTATAGGGGTCTATAGGGCTTTTTGTGTGTATGCCAATGTAGCGAAAGGGGATGCACATGGAAAATTGGGAATAATGGGGTAGAGAGAGAGAGAGAGAGAGAGAGAGAGAGGTCGTTGGTCGCTGCGATGGTCGAGCACCAGAATGGCCGTCGTGGTAAGAAGGCCGAGGACTACATGACGCCTTTTTCGTGTAACGCGGAGTTTTTGCTCTTCAACTCTGTCGCATGGCTGAAAATAAATAGTTTCGGTTTCATCAGGATTTATATATACGATAATCGCTCGGGTGAAATTACGCTTATCGTTTATGAAAAATTGCTTTTTTCGAACAAAAGTCAGTGCTTTTTGGTTTTACTGGATTCGCGTAGCGACACGCGTTGTGAAATTTTTGCAGAATTCGTGTGCACTCTCAAAATAATCACGACTGATAGCAATCAACTCTGTTCACACGTTCGCATATAGATGTCACGAATGATTTCATTCATTCATTTTATGCGACAGATGTTGAATGTTTTATACGTACGAGTGAATACATATATATATAACCGAACTGCAATTCTATTTTTCCATTCGTCCAAACGCACAGCAATGAAAGTGGTTAACGTCTCGTTAGAAGGAGAAGAAAGAGGTTTATTTGTCCACACACAGGGTGAACAGAGAACTTAGTAGGGTAACAGACGTTGATCGTTAATGAGACAAACGGCTCCATCCCATTCGTCCTCGAGAACCTCTGAAAAAAAAACTTTTAATAACATCGCCGTATCTTTTCCTATTCAGCTCGAATGAACTTCGACTCATCGTAAAGGAATCCCCATCGTAAATCGCATCATAAGAGGCAGTCTAGTGTGTAAAGGAAATAAGCTTTTTTTCACGAGTGGGGAAATAAAGACGAATAGCCTGGTCATAATGAAAGCGCACGCAGCTCGAGCGAGCTCCGCTATATACGGAGAAGAGAGGAAAAAACGTAAGGAAAGAGAGACTGAGAGAGAGAAGGAGCGAGTACACAAAAAAAAAAGAAAAAAAAAAGAAAAGGGGCACACACGCACGCGATAGTAACTAAGGCCATTGCGTAAAATCCACAAAGTCGCAAAGCACGTGCACATATATGGAGAGCCTTGAGGATAGCTCCTTGATATCCTGGCGCGCATACATGCAGTGCCGGCGCAGTCTACGTTGCTGATACTTGGAAAAAAGAAACTGCTCAGGGAATCACGTCCTTTAATGCAGCCGCGCATCCGCAGAGAACCACACACACACAGAGAGAGAGAGAGTGTGTGTAAAGCGAGACGTTGGCTCATGGGGGAGGGCGAGGCGATTGCAAAAGTTACGACATAGCGTGCGCACTTATAGGCGCATCAGTGCACCACTATGTAAGTCTCGTCGTTCCGCGGATCTCGCGAGTTCGCTGCTGCTGCTGCTGCTGCTGGTACTGCTCGAGCGAAATTGGCAG
This sequence comes from Megastigmus stigmatizans, assembly GCA_900490015.1. Classification (NCBI taxonomy): domain Eukaryota; kingdom Metazoa; phylum Arthropoda; class Insecta; order Hymenoptera; family Megastigmidae; genus Megastigmus; species Megastigmus stigmatizans. Next base: position 46,128 of record UELV01144168.1, on the reverse strand, counting down.
AGTTTTCGTCACCTCGCAAAAAAGCTGTTGCTCGACTGAGCTATAATATGTGTAACGCGCGCGTGTGTGTGTGTTTGCTTACCTGCGATATATTGCCTAAAGAGATAATGCGTCCCGAGGCTTTATGAGCTGTAATGGTGGATCGATCGAAAATTCTATACGGTTGATATAGATCGTTTTTCGATTATGTTTATATACGATGTAGTAGCGAGACTGCGTTGCCAGTTTGTTGAAAGGATGCACATATGGACGAGCAAATTAATTTTTGTCTTTCTGTTTGTTTTTGACCGAAACATTTGCTGTAGCGTGTAATTGTTTACTTTAATCGGCATGACTGGCAACTTTAATGGAAATGAAAAAAGTTATTGATTAGTTTTTTGTTTGCTTGATTTGAATAGTGATAAATTCCATTTCTATTTTTGTGTTTATAAGATGTGTACATATAAAAATGCATTATATAATGCAGTGGTATGTTGCGTGATCCGTATACGTAAGTTATTTGGCGAGAAGTGTCGATCATTTGATTTATTTGAAAAATATGATGTATTTGGAAACGGAATAAAGTATTTTTAGATAATTTATATTATATGTATAGATATGTTTGAGTGGGTGGGTTGTGTATATATATAGACATTTATATACGCACATATCTTGGGATCTTCTAAGCCAATTTTGATGATGTAACACGATATAATCAGGGTAATGTCTACTAAAGAAGAACAGAGATCGGGGAGTTTGTTCGCCCACACTGTTTTATATATATAAAATAAAAAGAAAAGAAGAGGCAGGGACACCTACGACGTTAGGTTTTTATTCGATGCTAACTTTTATAAAGCGCAACAATAAAGTATTTAAAAAGAAGTCTTCATCAATATTTTGATAAATAAGATAAAAACCTCAATATCGATGTAATAAATTTCAAGCAATCAGAAATAGTTCAAAGTCTGCGAAATTTCATTACACTAGACTCAACTAGCTGCAAGTTGATTTGCTACTTACTGGAGCAATTTCCTGCGAGACGTACGCACAAGAGGTTGAATAGAAAATTTTGTACATTGGCCTTTCTCTAACCAAGAGAAAACCATTTCGTACAGTAATCAATACAAATGAGATGAGTAGGAACTACATAATTAAATATTTGGACAATTACTGCCTTTAAATCAAAATTATATAGGTTATAATAGAATTTGTTTCACCGCGACTTTGACTAACAAAGTCAAGCCAGATAATAAAACCACAATAATAATGTATCCATAGATGACGAAATAAAATTTTGGTGAAAGCGATTCCAAAATTTTATGGAAGCTAATTTTCATATTATGTATTCGACCATCGGTTTATGTCTCGGAAACATCTAGTCTATTCCTCGATATATATCGAGACCATAATATTTTCTGACCAGCTCGTCTTGCAGATATATACAGTTAAGAATGCACACCAATTCCACACAGCTCCTTTATTCAGTTCGATTCCCACATAATAGTATTAAGCGATCGATACATTTTCGTCAAGCACTGTATATATGCGATTCTAGACGGATAGCGGAAAACTTCTATTTTCGTAAATGGCCCTTCGGCAAACTCTTTGCATCGTCTATCTATCTATATATTATCCTTCTTTTTCTCCCTATATATACATATCGCCATTCCACTTGTCTCGCATTCCTTCCGGCGTCAGCCGTTCAGTTTGCGTTTCCCTTCCACCTGCGCGCACTCGCCATTTCCGTCAACGAGAGAAAACGGAAATTCGTGGGGATTCATGCGTCGTTATATATATATATACACACATTCATATTCATATGTAATCCTTTCCCTTTGTACTTGGTGAAATGAAAAATTCTCCTATTAAATACTAACGACAGAGATACGAAAAAGCACTTCTGTGGAAGAAATTGATAAGGAGAGTATAGCTTTCATGCTCTCTCCCTCTCTCTCTCTCTCTCTCTCTCTCGAAAGGCTTAGAGCTTTTATAAAGGGGGATTGCACTTTAGTTCGTTTTGCGAATGAAGGTGCAAAGGCAGAGAGAATGCTGACTAACTGCAAAGTATTAAATCTCGAACAATTTCTTGATTCATCTACTAGTCGGTTCTAAGTCTCTCTTTTGTAAATTTTAATGGCCGTGCGTTGCATACGTTTATCTACGTTTTACAGGTTGAAGAGCGAAAGCAATTAAAAGTGATGAGATTTCTCATATCAGTAACATATGAATGTATAAGCTTCACTAGCGGTATAAATTTGCATAACTGTGACTGAATTCTTCAGAACAAAATCGATTTCTTTGCACATTTATTTAGTCTTATATTTGTATTTATTATTAGAAAAAATACAATAAGCGCCAAGGCCTTTTATCACGTTTTTAGAAACATTTCTGAATATTTGAAGTATAAAAAATATAACCATCTTTACTTACTAAAAATAGAATTTATAACACACAGGCCACTAATTTAGTTAAATTATTCGCGTAAACAAAAAATTAGCGCTTATTTGCGAATTTAAATTTGCACTGAATTTTTTCGTTTCATCATTATGTAGATTTTAGCTACCTCAGTCCGGAGAGCGTTGAAAACATTAAAAAGTGAAAAATCATACATACAGAATATTCATTGTTTTCTTTTACTGCAATATGCATCTTCATTAGATAATAAAGTAAACATTAGGATGCTTGCCTGCGTGTACGATCAAAATATATTTTTTGTTTATAGTTTATTTGTATTATATTTACAATTTGTTATTTACAGCAAAAATCTATTTGGTTATCATCAGCGATGCGTATGGTAATGTAGCCTTGGCTGATTAAGACGATAACACTGGATATACAGAGCTTTTGCGAGAAGAAAATGTTTGAGCGAGACCAGAATATCTTCGGATCTTTGAAAGAGCAATGTGACTGCGTAGCTGCTCCCCACCGAGCTAACGGGTAACCCGAGTCGTAATTCGACGAATACAATAAAAGAACCTCCGAGGTTACACACTATCTTGCGATATAAAAAGTGAAAGAAATTTTCATTACATACTATGTGAGTGTTGGGTACAATGGTAATAAAGGGATTGAAAAAAATTTATACCTTCTTCATTCCCGGTTATTTCGGGATACATTTTATAAAACGCACAGTGATTCGATACTAAACATTGCAATGTCCTATCATCTATTTACCGAGTATTTTAATTAAAAAATAAAACTAATACAATGCTCGTTATTTTGTACATTAGCAGATTTTTTGCTGCATTATAACACTTACCTTCACAAAATTGACTTTCCCTTTTTAATTAAATCCTTCAGTATTCCGTCCGGTAGGAAAAAAGTGAGTAGCTTGGAGCTTAGTCGAAAAAGAAGAATAAAAAACGAAGTGGCGGCAGCATCATTTAGGTCTTTATGTAAGTCTGGGGCTCAATGACAAGACAGAGAACGATTCACGTGAGGAAATTAGAACGTGTCTGTCAAGTCTAAGATGGATTAATCTCCCTATAACACGTGACGCCGATTCTTTTCACATTTGAAATAAAAAAAAAAAGAAATGTAAAGAAAAACCTGAATCGTTTGCATTTTAGACGTTAATGTATGAATTTAGTTAAAATAATTTATTGCCGCAAGATGAATACGGACTTCATTTATTTTTGGAGCTGGTTTATCTCTTTACACGCTGGACTATCGCTTTCACCTTGGAATTAAAACTGCCACATAATTTAAAATTTATTCAACGACTTATCTTTTGACTGTTAATTTAACCAACCTTTGGAATATCGAAATAATAAGAAAAATAGAGAATATTATGTGATGATTGATGCTTCAATTTTACACTAATAGAATTGAAATAAAGTATGTATTATACATAAAGACTTGGTTGTAAAATACTTGGTTCTTAGAAAGTTTTAAAAGTTTCAAATAATTTCAAAATAATTTTTGCGGTAAGACCAAGCACAGGTTGATATTGACATAGAGGATTCCTTATTATTTCACATAAAATTTTAGAGTTTGAACATATTATTAAAAATAGAATTTGAGTTATGTTAAAACATCCTTTTTAGGGGAAATCAATCCGAATTTAAGATACAAATTCTGCAGTTTAATCACCCGAAATCGATACGAATAATATTTGATCGAAATTAGTGTTGCTATATTCCTGTACGAATTTATCTTTATAAGGGTTGTACGAGTTCTTTAACATTAAGCAAGTTAAAGTGGTCCAAGTGAGACTAGCGAGAGTATCGGTGTAAATTCAAAAATTCAAGATCTTATAATAGATTCAGAAGTTGAATCCAGTTCGCAAACTTATAAAGAATTTAAATTTACGAGGATAAATCCAGACTTTTTTATCAATCTAATTTTCAATGACCTACACAACGGATACGGGTTTCTCCATTTCTATTTATTTTTATTACCCATCCTTTAAAAGTACAAAATTTGTATTGTTTATATAAAATGGAATAAACATTCCATTTTATTCAATATATTTCTCAAAAATATCTATGTAAGAGCTTATAATACTTCATAACCACTGAATGTTATATATGTATTGGATGAACTGCTTTCAGTTTGCATCGAAACATATTCCGCGGCAGTACATGAGGTAATTGAGCTGCACTTTTTAGTTCTGTTACAACTGTAATTACTGCAATGCCGTTGCTTCAAACGATATTCGAGTATACCAGGAAAATTATTCTTAACCTTACACTCATATTACTGTAACCTCAAGCGTTGTTAAAATATACATAAGAATGTTTTTCTCCAACCACAGTAAGTGGCGAAAAGAATCAACAATTCACGTGAAAGCCGCTGCAAAGTAAAAAGCCCCTTGATAAAACAGTAATTCAATCCGGCGTAGCAATTTCCAGAGAACTAGAGAAGGGAGAAAAGCTGAAAAAAAAACACACACACGCACAGGCTATTCGAAGGAAATTAACGCAGCAAATGCTAGTGGAAAAAAAAGAAAGAGCGGAGGAAAAAAAGGGGAGCAGCACAGCATTGCAAAGCTATTTGTATTGGCCCTTATACAATGCGGTAGACAGGCTCTGATGCTTCAGGCGGTGCAGACACATACTCGTTGAAGATTAGCCTTGCTCAACGTAGGCACGCAGTGTACCAAGAGAGAGAGAGAGAGAGAGAGAGAGAGAGGGAGGAAGAATACCGGCCTTGAATAATTGAACGCGAGCCTAATTCCTGGGACTAGCCCTGCACTGAGCAAGCCTCGTGTATATAGAGTCGCGGAATGAAGAGGCGCGGCGGTGTTGCAGAGCCGAATTTAGCGACTCTCTCTCTCTCTCTCTCTCGCTCGCACACTCGAGTCTTGCATGCGCAATGGGAATTAATTAATTTCAGTCCACAGCGGGACAATTAGTATGCGATATAATGCATTACTAACGAAGGTAAAATCCAATTTGATAAGGCCGCCTTCGCGCGAGCGCTCGCACCACACCAGAGAGAGAGATAGAGAGAGAGAGGGACAGACACAATTCGTGTATTAAGGACTTGCTTGTCCTCCACCATCCGCTAGAACTCTGATGCCCAAGTCTCGTTGTGTACTCGATAGCGACGCCTCTGTACATGATGAAAGCTATAGATGCTGCGGACCTTCATTCAATTAATGATAACACTTCTGGTGTATTATTTGATTTCTAGTGCAGTGACAGAATTGACGCCTCGTGGCCTGGCCGACGTTGTTACGTTGTGCAGGAGCTACAATTTTCATAGCTGTGTGTCGTTTTTAAAATACTGGGATGTATATGTAGGGGTAAGTGGCATTGTTAATAGTTATTAATATTTCGTGAGTGCACTTGTAGAAATTTTTTTATATTTTTATTTCCCTTCGAGTTATGACGAAACGAAGTTTTAAATATAACTGTATTTGATAGATACGTTTGATTGAATTTTACAGACGAAGAAACTGATTTCTTTCCAATTTAATTGTATTTATTAACATGTTGCAATACCCAAGCCTCAATATCAATATATTTACGGCTGAGGGCCATCCTTTCTATAGAATATATCTTTTACTTCTCTCGCTTAGTTTTGAAATGAAAAAAGTATCATCGACAAAAAAGGATTTCTATATTATGCATTCAAAACAACGGGGTTAAATATCGTTAAACTCGGCGCGTCAGTCTAAAAGTATATTGGACGTAATTCGATTTTCACCTCGATTTTCACAATTTCGAAAGCATAAAACCGACACGTCTCTCCCTCCCGAAGTGTCGCGTCGTCCGGCGTCGTTCTTACGTTCATTCCTCTCTCTCTCTCTCTCTCTCTCTTCCTTCATCCCCGTGAGATCTAATTACGTCTTGCCTCCCCAGCTTGATTCAATTCTAACCTCATGCTTAAGATCCTGGGCGAAAGACGCGCGACGTGCCACGAGATCCTCTCTGCGAATTTTCCCATGCTAGAAGCTAAAGGGAAAATTAAATACGAAAAAAAGGAAGGAATGAAAAAACAAATCCTGGAGGAATCCAATAATGAAGATTATATTGGCGCGGTAATGTAGATTTTAATGAAATCAAATGTACATTTAAGCTGAAGAGAACTGATTTCTTTCATTTGTGTAATCGTGATGATTTCTGTGAGATGGTTTGCGAAACAATTGTTTTAGATTAAACAACTTTAAACTGTATATTTGATATTTATGATAATGCAAATACCAAGCTAATGCATTAGCTTGGTATTTGCATTAAAAGACTTTAGCCACTCGTTAAAGAATTTTATCAAAAAAAAAAAAAATAATCTCACGAAATACCAGTGTCACGTAATCTCAGTAATCTCCAGGGAGCCCTGAGAAATCTCAAGTAATCTCTTAAAAATCAGGCTGTTGTTAGGTAAGTGAAAAAAATTACTGGAGTTTCAAATTATTTCGCAGATTATCTGTAGATTATTTAAGACTTCTAGAGATTATTTTAAATTTCTAAAGTTTACTTTAGTTAAATAATGTGAAGAAAATACTTCGAAACTATTTACATTTGAAAGTGAATTAAAGTAAAGTAAGGTTGAAAATCTTTAAAATTTTACTTCTTATTTTCTTTTAATTCTAAACCGCCAGCGTTACGTAGAAAAATGCTCCTAAAGGAAACGTATGAAACATGCGAATCATTAGATGGGACTAGAACCAAATTCGTATAATTGGGGTAGTTCAAAGTTCCAAAAATGATTTTATCTTCTCTCCCGTAGAGCTTTCGATTAAACGGCTGTCATTGCAGTACTTTTTTAATAAAATTTAGACACAGAATAAAAGATGACTTAAAGCACTATCGAATTTAGCATGATTTGATTAACCGCCAGAGGCAGAAAATATGATTTCGATGAACAACTCCTTTTTAATCCTTTATGTAAAAGCAATGGCGCTGAATCACATTCTACTCAATTTGATAGTGCTCTTTATCATCGCTTATTCTGCTTCTGAATTTTTAAAAAAAAGTACAGCAAAGATAGCTGTTTAAATTGTTGCTATAAAAGTACCGCAATAACTATTGCTTTTTGTGAATTATCTGTCGATTGCTAGCATTAAAGGATGACAACTACGTCTTCAGTCAAAGTCAGAAAACAAATAAAACCATAAACAAATATTTCCTATATCGAAGAATCAGATATCTGAAGCTTTCTATTCGCTGCATACAAATACCTACATTTGTAAGTCAAATTCACCGGCTTTACGAAATACATAATAATCTATAATCACAAAGACGTCAACGACATGCAATTCCAAAAACAGAATATACACATTAGATAATGATGGGGGAGCTCAAAGGAGGGAAATAAAGTTAGAATGGATTTGTCACGTGAGCTTCACATTGACATGTATCTCGAGGGACGAGGGCTAATTTTCGGTGTCAATCTGATTTGGGAGGTATGCGCGCGTGGGTCATCAGCAGTCTCTTGTGTCGTCCTTCGTGTAAAATTGTCGCTCGATTGATTCTACGAACAGTAGTAAACATCCATGGCCTGAACAGGTTTGTTCTACCTTCTGGCCATCCATCCTGTTAGACAAATACAACAACGGAAACTCCCGCTTTTTGATGAGAATTTAATTGGCATCATGCAGTTCACTGAATAACACTGCGGTATAAATACGAATTCAAACTTACTATTTTGTTGAATTAAAATTGTTGCATATATCGTAAACAATCTTTTGCCAAAAGCTCTTTAAGCTCCTAGAAAAACGGAGATGTATGCACATAAAAAGACTGCAATCAATATGAGCGTCATATAGGCATACAAGATTAGTTGATAAGTTCAAAGTGCAGTCAGACAAATGTGTGAGTAAGATGTACTGTTCGTGCTAATTTGCAAACTTTAGAGTGGAATATCTCTCCAGCCGATGCTGCTAGCTAAATGTTCCTTTGCATTCTCGGACCAGCTGTTACCCCCCGCCCCCTTACCCCCCAATAAAGTATAATAATCGTGCGTACTAGTCGGAGCAGTAGTTATTTTCGCTTTCGCGGCAGCTGCATTCCAAATTTCGTTCATACCACACGTTTTCGTCGTTGCGCAGCAGTTTTCGTTCGAAATTAGGAAACAAGTTTTATGAACGAATAAATCACTAGCGCTATTCATTGATGTTTATAGTGTATCAACAATATTTTGTAAAAGACTATGTCAAATGTCGAGTTTGAAATCTATCTGTAGATCTGCTTTATGTCTGGATTGAACTGAAATAAAAATCATTTGAATTTTTTTTTCCTACCGATTGGGATTTTAGATCATTTTAATCAACAGTTTGTTCCTATTGAAAAGTACTTTAGCTGGTCCTTTGTGAAGCTCTGTATGGGGAAATAGAGCTAGTTAAGGGTAGATCAGATGGACATAATGCCTATAATTGTTATTAAAAGCAGTGTATCACACTGTTGCACGTAGCAATGATGCTATGCAATATCGTATGTTGCGATTGTATCATATCGTCATTTTCCATGACATAAATATGATATAAAAGAAGCTTTTACGTTCCAGCAAGGTTGACGTAAAATTTTTATTTTCTTTTTTTACAAAAATCTGACTTTTATTGCAATAAAATATCTTTAACTCAAGAGAAATTTCTTTTTTATATTATCCATGGAAATTTCATATATTATAACAACAATTTTTATTAAATTATAATAGATTAATAGAAATTATGTATCAGTGCGAGAAACCATTTAAATATACAAAATACAATACGATATAAAAAGAGAAATAGTGACCCAAAAAACTGTTATATATTATGAAGCTTGCATGATACAAAATACTATACATATTTTATTCATTCACATGCAATGCTGTTATACTTAAATCAATAAATTATCAATCATGTTATCAGAGTTTTCGAAAGTTAATCTAATGTAACATATAAATACCCGTGATACAATAAATTCTTATATACTTTAATAATGAAATAAGTAAGTCGTGTAGCTTAGAGCCGTTTAAAAGAACGGCCTTTATAAAAGAAAAATCTTGGACTCAATCTCACGAATCCACCCTGCATATTTCATAAAGCTATATAAACGAAAGACGAATTTCATGACGCAGCATCAAGGGATCGGCACCGACCAAACATTATTCTGTCCACAAAAGCGTAGAATAAAATTCACACCAAATAATAAAAGACAAAACAAAATAGAAAAAGAGAACTTAAATTCCCCTTCGACTTCTGAATCCTACTTTACTGAATGACTCGAGTCCAAGGTCTCGCGACGATATATATCTCGCATGGTGATTTGGTCGCGTACGGTCGCCGCTGGTAGTATACACCTACCCCCTGGTTGGCTGTCTGTCTTGGAATCGGCGAAAGCGCGCAGGTCATAGCTTATGACCTCGCGCACACGCCGCGTATACATCATACATCACGTGACATCACTGTTGTGTGTACATATGCGAATAAAGCACAAGACGACGCACATAGTCCCACACGCACACACACGAGGGAGACAATCGAATGGACAATACAAACACACACTCAGACACACACGTTGCTCGACGAAGGGCGTGATTGGCAAGTAGGCCGACGTTACGACCAGATTATCCTAGCCAACTAAAATGTTCGGTTTACGGATAGTATGATTTAAGACTAGCAAGCGCTTTGCCGATCGATCGCGCTATGTACTATGTGTGTGCGTGTGCGGGATTATACACGCGGACAGGATGTCACCGATTCTCAAATATCCGTGCTTCTCTGGCCCCTCCCCGAGTTTATGATTACTACGTGACATCTTCGCCCTGGCATTTTAACAGCTTTACGGGGGCCGAGGAGACAGTCAACCTCCCCTTGGCTGAATATCGATCTTCTTCCAAACTATTCGAGGTATTTTCGCGATCGGAAAGATGAGACTTGTGATTCCACGGTATATTATAATGCGCCTTGATTGGCTTTCGTTCTTTTATTACGAACTATCATTTGTTTTATGAATCCCTCGCTCTTTTTATACTCAGTGAATTCATTGTTTCATATCAAGAATGACTTTTATTGGATTCCTATAGGGCTTTAACGATTCGTAGGTTTTGAAAGCTTTTTGTCAATGAAAATGAAACTCTTCTGTTATTTAAGAATTGGAAGTTCAAAAATTAAAAAAAAATGTAAGCATTGTCGATTTTTAGAGATTTGAACTTTTGAACTTACTTTTCTACTTTGAAACATTAAAAATCATTAGATTTAGAAGGAAGATGAATGATGATAAAACCAAATGATATCTCAAATAATTCAAATCATAGTTTCGAAACTAAAAACACGGATGGCTACAAAATAAAGAAAAAGCATGGGATGCTAACGAAAATAAACATCATTTGCAAAGTAAATTTTTCAGAGCTACTTTTAGTAGGTAAGGTATAAAAAGCTATAGCTTCCAAAATGTGTAATGCGATCCTACCTCTGTGACCCTTCTAAAAAACATGAACCATGCGCTGAGATTTAAATCTTTATTATTCATAAGATCGTATATAAAGTTATTCAAAGTAAATGACAAGTGGTATATGTATAATAAAATATACACATGGCTTAAAAAATGAACTAACTCAAATAATACTGGGTCTGTAATTAAGGTCAATATGTTGATTTTTCCTTGATTATTTAGTCATTTTATTTTTCCAAATTTTAAAATTAAATTCCTCTATCCAATGCATAAAGTCATGTACTACGTTTGTTTTATTAATTATAAATTAGCATGCACAACAATGTTTTTTTATTCGAAAATACATAAAGATTATATTAAATTAATGAAATTAGTGTTGTATGATTTGAAATTTATGGCAGTTTGTTTCTACCAATTTCGGAAAATCATTTATGATTGGTAATGAATATGTAAAATAGAGAACATCAGAACTGGTGGAGGAATTTGAAACTTTAATTTGCTTACGTAATTCGTATATAATTTACATATTTTCAAGTTGTCCACTACGAAACATGCTCTTTATCTGTAAATACAAGTGAAATAAATTGAACTAACGTGAATTATAGAGAAATAGACAAAAATTTATGGTTAAACTAACACAAACAATTTAAGGTAAAACATTATAAAACTAATGGAAAATGCCTGACAAGTTATTAATAATGATTATCAAATATCTTCGAATTTTCTGTTGCCATCAAAGGGAGAGTAGACAGAATAGCAAGGCAAAATAGGCGCTGTTATCTGGATTTAACCAACAATGTTCCAGAATTTTCAGCTATAATAGCAATATCGTGTTTATTATTACGGTATAAACAAGGTATTCATCATAATCTTGTTTAACTTATTATTCAAAAAAATATATTAATATCACTCATTTTTTTTAGAAACAAAGTTAATGTTTGCCGTTTAAAAGCTTATATGACAAACTTTCACTGCAACTTTATCATCTTTTGCAGCTGAAATTGCAGTTTTCAGGTTTCGCGGTGGTTCACTTTAATTAAGTAATTAACGCGCGGTCGATGAGGTGACAATTCGAAAGATGAATAATGCGGGATAGGACCGAAGAGGGTTCATTAGCCGCTACGTCGACGGTGATAAAAGTGACTCTCGCTGCGTCTACATGTGCAGTGTCGGCAGAGGTTTCTAATTTTATCTTTAATTTTTCAAAAAGGAATTTATCATTCCATGTAATTACGTTTCTTCGAAAATTACAAATGAAAGGATCTACTATAATTAGCTGCTATAATTAATGGTCTTGGGTAAGTAAATTTAGTTGGTATAGTTGACACGGTAATTATGGAGTTATCATAAAATTAATAATTAATTTTGCTTACTCAAAGAAAAAGTTTCGTAGATTTTTGAGTCCGAAATTTCGATAAATTTACATCCTTAACAATCGAGCGAAGCATGCAGTTTTAAATTAGATAGATAAACTTAATAATAAAGAGAAGATAAAAGACTTGGTTTGAAAAATAACACTTTTGTTATAGTCATGTTCCTCTTTAACGCTAATTGTATAGCTTTGACCTGTAGCTTTCTTAACGTAACAAGTAATAGCTGTTGCATTACAATATTGACTTATGGACCGTGAAATTCCAGAATCAGCTACGAAGAGATCTTTACATAAATGAATACTGCACATAAAAAAAACTTCTTGAAACTGGAATCTAATTAGTTGGAAAGCAAGAATTGAAAAACTGAGCTTACAAAAGACCGAAGTACTTATTACGAATAAGCTAGCTGTAGATGGAAATACAATAATACGCAAAACAATACCTGTTATGCTGAACCAATATTACGATTTTCTTAAACAATAACAACATTATTTTCGAATTAATCATCGGATACCTCAGAATCGCAATTAGCACTTATTATTTTCCATTGAAAATTCAGAAGCTTTAAATTATTAGAAATGTAGTAACTTTAATTGCGTTTTTAACTATCAATAAAATTCTTTTAGAAACATGAGTCCACGTATATGTAATAAAAATCCTTTCTGTAGCTTTATAGAGGAACTATATATGGAAGGTTGAAAATAGCTATACAATTCTTTTTGCTTAATGAAGAACCCATACAAACATTCCTCCGTCAGTCAACTACACTGACAAAAGAATCAGAATTTTTAATATACCTTTATAAAGAAACTCTGTAACCACTTTAGGTCACTACTTTTTCACATGAAATCTTTTTCAAAAAAGATTTAAAATCTAAAAATATATACTAACGGAATTTAAAACCCATTAAAATGATTTGCAAGTTTGATATAAGATTTTTAAATAAGGATGATGTAAGATGTATGTGATGTTTTCGAACTGTGTGAAAATATTTAATTTTTAGGATTTATTTTTGGTAATATTGTCTGAATCGCTGAATACAAACGAAGGAATTTTTTCGGTAAAAGTGACTACAATGAAGCCCAAAAAATATTAAATTTATAAGTCAATTCAAAACCTTATTAGCAAACTCAACAACAAATTTAAATGAGTGAAGGTTTTAGCTAATTATGTTAATTAATATCGCTTGTTAGAATATCAAATATTTATACCCAAGTTTTGCAGAACTCCCAACTGCTACAAGTCGATAACACAGTGTGCGTAAAGTTTTTTTTGGAAATTTCATACACAAACGTCACTCTACATGAAACCAATTATCAAAAAATAAACAATTCGTATGTATTGACACGATAACAACGATACAATTTCGATATTTCGGATATGCGACCAATGCCGAGCAAGGGCGCGGATACCGCCAACGTGCGTAAGAGCTTTTGTACTAAAAGCAAAGCGGCTCGCGGGCCATGTTATACTTTCGCGTAGACTAAACAGTTGTAAGAGATGCAATCCTAAATACGACTGGAAGTATGGATATACATATATACTCGTACAGGTAACGAAACAAGTCGAGGAAAATATTTACAAAGATATCAAATTGCTGTGACTTTGCAATGAGAGTTTACATTCAAATGTAATTATCTCAAAAACACGTTTATATATGAAATCCAGATAAATGTCCCAATTTCTGCTCACTTAGGACCCATTTCTACTCACTTAGTATTGTTTCTGTTGTAAGTACTATACATTTACTTCATAACCTTGTAAGTAATACTTTTTAATTTATTTATCTATTTATATTTATTTAACCACTTTAATGGGATTGAACCCTTTACAATGCAAGCAACAGTAATTTTTACATGGCAAGTTGAACAGTATAGCAACTAACAGTATTCCTTATAAACTATTACAACATGTTTTGTTTGTATCTTAATAATATTCAAACAGTTCTGAGCTCATCTTATTTTTAAACGAGATTACCGACGTATAATTAATATAAGTTAACTGATTAAATATCTCTGCGAATAACATAAAAAATACGAAGTGAGTAGAAATTGTGAAATTCACCTTAATACACTTAAAAAAGTAGAACGTAATCGAAAACCACCCGCCGTGGCAATGAATCGCAATCAATTTAATTTCCAAACAAACCAGGTGAAAAATTCGTTAGCAGGAAAACGCGTCTGTAGGCCGGGTGAGTGACGTTCCATCGCGATACCCAAAACCGAGTTATCTCAATGCCGTAGCATCGACCCTATAGAACTATGTGCACACTCCGATACAGACCCGAACGAAAAGCTACGCCCAATTCGGCAATATCCAATTCCCTCGATACCGAGAACACACACAGACACACACACGCACAGAGACGGGAGTGCAAGCCGAAACGATAGTCGAACGCGATTTGTCTAACGTGAAACACGTCACGCATAACTCGCGTATAAACGGCAAACTGGGCGCAACGATATAACCCCGGGCCCCTGCAATGTGAGATAGGCTTGCAGTTAGGGAAAGGTTTGGAATAGCTCTCGCTCTCTCGTTCTCTCACTCCGAGTCTTCAGTCACGCATCGGTAGATTTAATTAACTTCGACGTAATAGATTGGGCGCGCAAACGGCCTATACCTGCACTGCTTTCTCTTTCTCTCTCTCTCTCTCAGTACACGTGCACTATATACGTATATGTAGATTTGTGTCAAGCATCGCTAACCACTTCGAGCCTCGCATCGCTCGATATATATATATAGGCACACATTTGCTTCGGAGTGAAATAGATAGAGAAGGAGGAGGAGGAGCGAAAAAGCTGACGGTGTGTTGCGCTCTTTCTCTCTACTCTCTCAGCTCTTTTTACGGTCCCTCTCTATCTCTTTCTCTATACCATATCTTTCAGCCAGTCTTAATCTGTACTGACTGCGCGTCTCTGTATGTGTGTGTGTGTGTGCGCGCGCGCGGCCCTTGTCGGCCCCACACTTCCATCCGTCAACGTATCTTCCCTTCCTATTGTTCCCCCTTTTTCGCGTCGTCCCCTATCTTATAATTTGCCTCCTTTTCGAGCTCCTTTTCCTATGCCAATCTGCACCCGATGATTCTCTCGATATACGAAACTGTACTCAATTCAAATAATCGCTATAACAATTTTCATCAAACGAATAAGACCGAATAATCCTTTGTAAAGATTCACTATGTACGTTTCGAAGATAACAATAAGCGTATAGTCATATTGATATTATTTACGAAAGCATAAAGAGGATTCGAGCATTTCCACTATAATCCATATGAAACATATCAACATTTTACGTAGATTATATTTTTATGTAGCTGGTTATTGCATAAATCAGCTATTTTTCTATATCTATTGTCTAAGGCATCGCTCGCCAAATCTCTCCCGTTGTGCATTTACATTTTCATCGCAACACAGCTCGTCTCATATATCGTCCCCATATATATATACCTATTCCGCAGCATCCCCCACTAGGTCCATTAGTTTGTCTCGCTGCACACACACACACATACACTCGCTGCACACATATGTATCGCTACGACGAAAGCTCACATTCGTGGTTTCCTATTCGACGAGCTGCATCAACGACGCGACTTTCCACATATATAACACACCCACACACATATAAAATCCATAGCTAACCGTGTACATATACACGCGCGCGGATGTGTGTAGGTGACAGCAGCGCACGACACTTGCAACAAAGCCCACTGCTTAATTGTCAGGTGGGATGAAAAGAGAGTATATACGCGGAGAGAGAAAGAGAGGAAAAGAACGAAAGGGCAGAAGCAGGCGAAAAGCTATGCTAATGAGCAACGGGTGTGCTGTAGTTTCATATGCCGCTGTAATTTCATGGCCTCGCTGCCGGCGTGCAGCGCCGGATGAAAAAGAAGACTAGCGAACTTTAGACTGCCGTCTGTATAGTGGCGTTGGAGGAGTGGATCGTTCTGACGTATAGCAGCACTGGGGGGCGAGAAAATCTCTCCAACACTTTCCGATTGCGACAATTGGAGAAGCTCGGTCTTTCTTTATTTTCGAGCGATCTCGTCCCTGGTTTTTACTGTTATTGTTGAACAGCTGTGCCTTTCGGATATATTCCTTTATTCGAATGTAAAGAGGTTTTTTATCTGATTGCTTTTTTTCTTCGACTCGCGTAAAGGATTAGATATGTTTAAAAAACTACATCCCCGGTTATATATCAGATGATGGTTTTCGCAATCGTACGTATATAAGAATCTTTTATCACTTCACGATCGCGCACAAGCTGAAAAATTCCTATTTCGAGAGCATAAAGGTTATAACAATACACCATTTCGTTTGCTGTTATTTTCGCTTGTTATTGTTATTATACGCACTTTCGTCTTGGTCATTCTTTAAATAGACCCTTGCCGCACATTACGTCTAATCGGTTTATTTATAGATTTGGTGCTCTACAGTACGCCAGAAGAAAACCTTGAATACATAACAACGCAGCTCTATAAAAAATATGTCCGAATCAAACTCAAAAATATGTGTGTGTGTGTGTGTGCAAGGCTTGCAAATATTCATTATACCCAAACTGCAAACACGTATACGTTCGCGCATCACTCTTTCACAGCACGTACAATTCATAAAGCAATAATAGAATAGAAAATTTAACTCGCGCGCGCGCGCACCAAAAGTTTCCCAAGTGGTCGTCGCTGCGCAACAAATGAATATCTGATTGCCGGTGCACACGCCAGTATACTGCGAACGCGCGATCGTCGAAAAACCATCGGCAATGACATACACACGAGCATAAGTTTCAATAGATTCGATTGTGTCAACCCTCCCACCTCAAGGCCGATTCGTTCATGCCTTCTAATGTATCGCAACGTATAGAATATCGCGCTGTGACCCAGTTATATCCATGCGACACTGTGTCTCGGTCAATCGTCCGCGAGCGCGCCAGTAATCGCCGTCGCTTATAAACTAAACTTTTTTTTATCGGTCTCCCTCATGCCTCGTCTCTCCGCGCCATTAGCATTTCCGAGATGTAGCAGTTGTATACTACTGTATATGTGTATAACATGCAGAAATAGCTTTACACTATAAATATTGTGGATATCGTTAGTTTGATAAATGCGATTAATATTGTATATCTATCTGGCTTATATATTCATTTTTAATATGTTCGTCGATGTGAGTGTATGGTATTTTTTTCTTCTAATTTATAGGGATTAATTTTTCAATAGTTTTTGATCGGGCAAAAAAGAACAATTAGAGCGTATTTTTTCAGTTCAGGGTAATGTCGATATGTATATATACAGTATAGCTTGTACATTCATTAAAAATGTAACTAGTATTTTACACGTTCATTAAATACACATTAGAACATAAAAGATATATAAATTTATAATTAAAGGCATAAGTGGAACAAACTTTAAAAAGTTTACAAACTACAAATGAGTCAAATCGCGTGATCTATATTTTATTCGAAATCAAAATAAAAGTCGCAGAGTCTATGATTGAATTAGTTCTTTTTGAAAATTCGATTTACATCTTGAAGCACAGTGACGTGCAAGTTTCCACGAACAATATACTTTTACTTCTGTCGTTCAACTCGCAGTCGAAGTCCGTTCATTCATTATTTGTTCGACTGAGTATATAGCGAGCGATCGATTATTTCTACACTTAGTTAAACCGAATCAGATAGTTACGGTACAATCGTTTGCGGGGTTCTGATTTTTTTTTTGGAGCAGGTAAATCTATCAACATAAATTGGACAAAGCTGGTAAGCATTTTTACAAATTTATAGGCAAAAAGTTTATAATTTAATTACAATAATTCTCGTGTAAATTTTAAACGTTAAAATAATTGGATGAAATAATTTACCGCGAAATGTATATAGCGATTGATTACAAAAAGTATAAATTGAATTCGATATTCTTGCTATACTTTTAATTGAAGAACTCAATTGCAACATTTAATAGGATTTCAATCACATATTTCAATTTGGTTTTTAAAGCTACTCAAATCACCAACTTAAAGGAGTCATTTTCTCGTAAAAAAAAAAACTTTGTAAATAAAGTGTTTTTTTATTACGTCCATAAAAGAAATTTTCAATCGATCGATTCTCATCAGAAAAAAAAATCTTCCCAATTTTACGTACTAGTTCTTTCCGCAATAAAAATTACATGCTATATTTTATGGTTGGTTCGCTGAGAAAATCGCTTCTGGACGCTAAGCTGTAAAAATTTAAAACTTTCTTGATCGCCCAAGTGGTATGAGCATTCTTTTAGTTTTCTGGAGAAAAAAGTCGTAAAATCGATCGTAAAGGAGGAGAAAATGAAGGTCCGCGATACTGAAAAAAACTCTCGGAAGCGAATCGCGAGTCCGAATCACCTGATACTTGCAATATTATCGTCCAGTATTCCTTACATTACTTTAATGCAGCTATACCTATTAGCTAATCACCAATTTGAAATTAAGTGCACCTATCTAAAATTCATGGATACAAATATAACAACAGCCTCGCAATATAAATAATCCATAACTATTGTACTATATTGTATACGAATTTCAATTCCTGTTTCTATTAGCCCGAGTTGGAAGAGATTAGCCGCAAACTTTAAGCAAATTTGAGCCGGACGAAGTTTATCTAAGGACTTATCTCGGACTTTCATCGATCAATGTTCTGAGTCTTTTAGTTGTAATTTTGTTCGATTACAACCATGCCCTCAGGAAAAGTACACAAGGTATTATTAAATTCACTCAAAGTCTTTTCTAATTTATTAATCATTTTAGTAGCCTAGAAGCTTTATATCCCTCAAATTTCCAAATCATATTTCGTTAAACCAAATATAACATTTATGCATATAATACAACTTGTCCTCGAAAATGTGAAAAAGGTAGAATTTTTTATCTGAAACTTGGTAAAACAAAAAACTCTCGAACTTATGAAAGAATGCTTAAAGGACTATATACATGTAAAACTATGCGGAAAATCCTCTTTTGAAATTAGCCAAGACTGCGAAGCATCCCTAATATAATTCGTTAAAATAAAAGTAACTCTTGGCATTTCTCTCTCGAACCATCATTATAAACAAACTAAAAGAACTTTTCCCGAAGCGGAGAAGTACATATTTCCTCCGTAATCTTTATGTCCTTCGTTCACGAGGTTACGATGACCCTTTAAAGTTATAGCCGGGCAACCCATCGGAGACCCTATGCTAGTCCCATCTCTATTATTATATCTGATAATTTATTTTTGCAATTTCTCCCCAAGTGTGCCGACACTTCTTCCCATAGGACATCCTCTTGCCGCGCGCGCTATTACATTTTCGTATGCTCCGTGTACGATATCCTCGATATATCGAGTCACGCGCTAGCTCGGCTTCTTTCTCTCCTTTTTTTTCCATCCCGTGTCATCGTTTGCGGGCCACGCGCTCGCATCATCCTCTCTACTCTTTCTATCCTCTCGAGAGTGGTAATACTGATCGACTTGACCATCTGAGAATTTTTCCACACACCCTCGATAAGAGCACGGCGGAGGATAAAAAATAAAGAAAAAAAAGAGAGAGAGAGAGGAGAAGGTCGAGGGGGAAAAAAAGTGCAAAAGCTCGCGTTCGCAGCAGGGCATCATACGTAAGGACCCAGCGAGCGAGGAGAGACTCGCACTATCCAAATGACGGTCGTAAAAAGGGGGAGTCAGAGAGAGAGAGAGAGTTTGCCGGGGAAGCAGCAGCTGAGTAATTCCGCATCCGCTTTCGCGCGTTTTCCTCGCCACGATAAGATTTTCAGGGTGAGCCGTAAAAAAAGAAAACAGATATATATATACCGTAGTATGATTTTTATGGACGTGCGTTTGCGTAGCGAGGGACTGCACACGTCGTCATCGTCCTCGTCGTCGTCGTCAGTGTGCGGGAGACTCTTGGCCCTCATAACTCCCCCCATCGTAAATTATCGCGCTGAGCATGAATGAGTGAGCCCCCCCCCCTATCTTTTTCCACCCACCCGCGCCCTTATATATATATATAGTCCCACTCGTCTATCTGTACTCGCGAAGGTTCTTCTCTTACTTCGAACGGGAAGTGGCTTGGTTATCGTGTGGATTCGAGCGGAATGATGATTCATGCTGATTGGACGTAATGGCGATACTGCTTATGCGTTGGGACGCGCATTAGCTAGCGTGTAAAGACGGCTATGAAGCGAATAAACTCTTGAGCTGTTTGTTGCAAAAAGTGTAGGAATGGTCTCGTGATATTCTTCCACGATATGCAAATCTTTCATAATTTCGAGCGGCTATGTATATTTAAAAAAGAATGAAAATTTTTCGATAATCGATTTGAACATATTTTTAAATTGAATGAACTATATTGAATAATACGCATTGTTCACGAAAGGTTGATTATCATATGTACAAACAATAGGATACTCTGCTTTCATAAATATGTTATATAAGATGGGTTGCACAACCTTTTGTTATGTCCCATTGTGGATCGCAATGAATAAAGTTCAGCGAGTATGTACATGAAAATACTCAGAATCTAGGCTCTGTTAAAAGAAGATGACCTTTGACCATTTCCCTCTATACATTGATCCATATCGATTTGTCTTTCTAATAATTGAGTAAAAAAAATAAACATTTCCATTAGTATCGTGCTATACGACGAGCGCGGAATCAAAGTATACTTTATTTTTATTAATAAAGAAAACTTGGACTCGTTATAAAAAAAAAACAAAAGTATCAAAATGATTAGGCTACTAGAAAAGACATTCTTAAGATTGTGGAAAATAGCTTCATCATTCCTTATAAATATAAAATTTACATAAGCTACGATGTTTTTACTTCTGTAGTTATAACGTTTACTCTTATGCACACTATAAAAACTCCTAGATGAAGCTATAAAAGTAAGGATATTCATAAATAATGATTTGAAAAAGAGAAGAAAAATAAAGTTTCCCATAGCTAGCACCAAAGGCGCGGCGCTTAATAGTCGTAAAGACGTTGTTTATCACAATACAAGGGTAGAAGTGGTGCGAGAGCAGGGGGTCTGTTAAGATTAGGTAATCTAGAATCTTATCGATCCTCGTCAAGATTAACGCGCGATAATAATTCACAAGCCGCCACGCACACTTCCCTATAGGTATATCCCTTTGCTCGGATAAACCCCAGCGACGTTCTAACTGAAATAACGATATATAGCTTCCCTTTCGCACTTCTACAAATGCTCTTTATTAATTTATGTACAGGCTTCTCGAAGCGTGAAATTACGCCAATTAGAAGAATCAATACAGGGGTTAGGTCGTAACCCCTTTTATAAACGCTTTGAAAAAGTGGACTAGAGAACAATAATTCATGTAACATTAATTTAAAAAAAAGACCTACGCGATACTGCCGTAGAATCTGACAATCCTTTTCAAATCAAACAACTTCTTTAGAAATTTTATTATTACGTTAAGAAAAACCTAATTCAGTCTCTTATATGCTGAATAAGCTACAGACGATATTCGAACAAAGCAATAACGGGAAGGTGGAGTGCGTCATAGTTCACTAGCTTTTAGGCTTGTCAAAGAAAACCGCTGCACTGCACACGAGCATTAACCGTGGCGCCCGCCTAATGTGTGTATAGCGACACTACGAGGGGGGGCGTTCGATCAAGCACGTGTCTTTGATGCTCTGTGAGTTTTCGTGTTTCATACCGAGTGCCATCACAAAGTCCTTAATATACACCTATATGCATTAGCGGTATAGCTATACCGGCTCTCTCTCTCTATATTGATTTTCTCCGAGTAAACAGATTAAAACCCGGCTATTATTAAATGGGCCAAGTTTTTAATACAAAAACAACTATCGCGTACTGGCGCCCCGAATAAATATTATTCTTAACGAATGTATAATTGTGTATAAAAAAATGTTACAGAGGATTTACTCCCTGTAAGTTAATTCAATTAATTGGTAAAATAGTAGTTGATGAAAATTCAACGATTTATGAAATTGAAATTATTACAGCCAAAAAAAATGTTATTATTAATTAATATGGCGTGATTTATGTTCGAAATTACTTATTGTAAAAAAGTCGGATTGATATAGGTATACACGTGAAAAAAAAAGTCGAGGGAAAACACCAATAGAAAAACGCATAAATAAAAGTGACTTTTTTATGATGGCTTCTCTACGTGAACGACTCCACCATAAAAATAAAAAGACAGAGAAGAAAAGTTACCCTTATTACTGTGACACGTTGATGTCGCCAGCGGTGCTTTGTCTTTTTTAGAAACTATACACCTGCTAGCGCCAACACGTGCTAAATACCTTATCTGTCATCATCTGAATTCTGATGTATCTTGGGCGAAAAATATGCCACATCGATATAAACATTTCACCATAGTACAATGATATGCTTTTTGTAAAAAAAAAATATTCAGAGGACAACAATAACTTATGATTTTCCTTATCCGTTACGCTTATTATATATTTCGTTAATGGAACATGCGGAGAAACTCACGAGATTCCTTTAGAAAGATTGTAATAAGAAAACTTGCATCGATTACTGCATCATTTACAAGTTTCAAGATTATAGCAATGAATTTAGTAAATGAAAAATGATTATTTTTACAAAAATAGTCGTCGTATCTTACGAAAATCAAAATGTATGACCGGTCGACAAAGTCTGTAGAGAATCGCGTCTGGCTGAAAAACCGCTATACATTCAGCGACATAAAGTGGCGCGCAAGAAAACCACTCTCATTATTTTCTTGCTTATACACAACTTCTCTTTTTTTTCCCCTTTCTCATCAACCTCGCGGAGGACTTAATTTTGCATGCAAATACACCTCTTCTTTATTTCGCGTTTTAGAGCTCGCGACTTGCATTAGAATTCAGATTACCTCACTCGATTCCCGAATAAAAGGGGCAAAAGCGGTGGGGAGACTTTTCCTGATTAGGGATAAGCCGTTGCGGTTTGCAGTTTTGAGGAGAGAACATCGAGTTGAAGCAGCGCTTTATAAAAAGCAATGGCCTCAATCGCTGCGGAGTTTCGTAGCGCGCAGTTTAAGAAATAGCCGCGAACTGATTCTGTAACGGATGAGTATAAAATTTCCTGTTTTTTGGCGTATGGAAATTAAGGTTTCTAGCTAATATGGTTCTAATCATTCTGTAATGGTTCTTTAACTTCCATCATCAATAATTAAACTGTGTTGCTGTCCTGAATAACGTATAAGTACAGCTAATTGTTTAAAAGTTTAACCTGGAAATATCAATTAAGGTATCTTATATGTACATAAAGACGTATTTCTAAATTTCGGAATTTCCGTTTTCAACGATGTATTTCAACGGTTTTTAGAGGAGAATTTTCGAAATATTTTTTTTTATTCGAAATCTTGAAATACCTGTTTTGACGAAAATACGCAAAAATTATAGAAATTTTTAAGAATTCGTCTGCTCGATAGAAATATTTCCCTTTTTCCGGAACAACAATTTCTTCACGAAAGATCTTTTCATTTTATAAAAGAATACGAAAATTGTACTTTTTTTTTATTTTCAGGGATCCATGTAACGAGAATTCGACGATAACGGTTGCAGTTAAAGACTATATAATCCGAAAAAATTCCTTCTAAATTCGGTACATTTCGATCTCTCCAAATAACCACATTCGAATAATGGATTTCGAAAATATAGGTATATATTAGGAAGTCTAAAAGTTTCTGAAAAATTGAATATCCTTTCCAAGTCCGGAATTCTGGGTAGTCACCGAAGAATTTCGTGGCAAAAGTGGATAAAGTGAATTGGGTCGGATAGTAATGAACTTGCGGCGCTCTGCTCGCGCTTATAAGCGCAACGCAAAGTATATATACGCCCCTAAAATGGTTGAGCCTCTACAATGGCACGGCGTATTTTTTATGTCAGACTATAGCAGCGAGAGCGGCACAATACCAGAGGGAAAACTAAGTTATAAGCCGCGCCTTAAACTAGCGTATATACGTGCCTGTATGTATATATGTGTATATACACTCACTTTTTCTTGCGGCTCGTATCGTATGCACGCATTGTATGTTTTACTACTTAGACTGTAATCGAGTCTCGGGCTTCTGGGAAAGTGACGGGAAAATATTGAAATAAAAGCTTTATTATTAATGCCGCGACCGCGTACGGATTTTTGTTACCTGTTAAGTAGCTATATGCTGAATTGCAAATATATCCTTCGGTGATTCAAGTACGTGCGCAGGAAATTTTGCAATGCTCTGTATGTATATGTAATGTACTATGTAATGGATAACGCTTCTTATATAAAAAAAAATATTCTATCAATAGTATCCGTTAAATTTATATCCATATTAGAACGAATGACTGAGTAGGCTTTGATATATATATACGAAATCTTACAGGCAATTTAATTTAAGAACGCAATAATAAGAATAGTCTCTCGTATAGCAAGTACAAATAAACATGATTTATATAAGGTTTCGGTTAAATCGTGTTTGAGGAAAGCTAAATCTGTTCACGTGCAAGTAAAAAGGTACACCCATCGTAAGATTATTTTCACAGCTGGATTGATTCAGACTTCTATAAAGTTAAATTATTTCCAACCATATAAATATTTTGCCGAGCACACTGTAACTCTTATCGGTTATTACAATGATGTGTGATTCAATCTGTTCTTGATAGTTTTAGGCCATCTACTCGTATTTGAAAATAATATTAAAACATCATCCTTAATTTATTTGGTCATAACTATCGTTGAAGACATCGCTATTAAAGCTAACAGGATCTATAAAAAGCTCTCAGACTTGTCAAAATAAAAAGAATCGCTATAGATTAATTATAAATACAACGTAAATCTAGTACAATAAATCCAGCACACCGCATATTAAAACACCTGCAAACATCCGCCAGAATAGGGTGAGGAAAAAAACTGGAAGCTTCTATTATTCTGGCTCGCGCGTGTACAATTTCTCGCATTGGCATTTCACAATCACGCGCGGACACACACAATAGCGCGTATATATATATATATATATATATATCGCTGAATGCTCTTATATCTCGATGATGAGGGTGTATACAAGACACGACGCGGCACAAAGCGAATCCTGACTATCGTGATATTGCGAAATTTCGCGAATTCTGGAAATTCTACGTGCGCCCAAAAAAAAAACCCATATATACAGGAACTAATCAAATTCATGTAAGCCAATAACATAATAATCAGCTCGTAGAAGAGGAAGAAGAAGAAATAACGCGAGTCTATCGGGAGGGGAAAATTCCTCGCACGCGCGTGCAAACCGGCTTTCTCCTTCTCTATACGCCTGTACCGCCGACAGTTAAATTAAATTGGAGAACCGCTCGCTGCGCGCGACAGCGTCCAAGATGGAGTGTACACACACATACGTAGAGAGACAGAGCGAGAGAGAGTTGAAAGCTCTGCAGCCCTGATGGCGTGTAAAGGGTTGAGCGAGAGAGAGAGAAGCCCAGACAGGCGTATAAAGTCCGTTTGTTTCAAGCGTCGCGCGCGCTCGCGTACCGGCCGGGCCTCTCCTATATATACGCCAACGAACAACTAGAAACACTATACCATTTACATAGTCTAACACGCAGAGAATCCTAAGCGGCTTATCGATTCGAATAGTGTGCTCTCTCTCTCTCTCTCTCTCTCTGCGAGCAAAGCAAGCGCGACGCTGTGCCGCTGCTGCGTTTCTATATACCGACCTTTATATATATGTATATGTATATGGACACTAGGGGTGGACGTGGCAGAAAAAGGAAGGGTGAGAGAAGGTGCTGCTGCTGTTGCTACTGTCGACGTGTCTATGTATACGATTGGGATTTCCGATGAGCGCTTGATTCGAGGCGAATTTGTATCGCTACGAATTCGAAGATCTTGCGATGTATTAGTTATTTGTCCGATATATATATATATATTGGAGGAGTGTATAGGCAATTACAAATATTGCATGATTTCAAAAAATTGACATTTATACGTACTTTTATTTATTTCAGAGCCTAAAAGCTCGTTCTAATATTATACAACTTATGAGATACGGTAATACGCACATTTATATATATATGTACATATGTTAATGTTTATATTACAATTTGCTTTTACAAAAATTATCTTTGCGGCGCGTGTGTGAATTTTTACAAATTCGTGGGGCTTGAAAAAGGATTTTGCTTTGGCGCAATAGCGTAAAGGTTTATACAGAGCTCTTTCACTTTATCCTTGAAGAAACTTACGCCTTTCTTTTGCGGATTGGCGCGTTCAGCTTCTGCGTGAGTAAATCCAAGTCCTTCCACTTGCGTGTGCAGAAAATTCCGAGCTTTAGTTTTACCAAGGTTTATTTAGATTTTTATATATATATATCTTCCGCAGTGATTTTAATCTGTATATGGCTGTACTTTCTCGTGCATTGCAAATCTTTGGTGTACAAAAATTGTTTTGTGCTGGTATAAGAAATATCCTTCTAATACCCACGTATGGTACAATATTTCATTTAAAAATATTATGACTTTATATATTTGTTGCAAAACTTTAGTATTGAAGTTCATATATATGTATATATGCATAAAAGTTTATATATGCACTGAAAACCAAATGGAAGTAAATGTTTTAACAAAATCTCATTTGTTATGGATTTCAAAAAATGATGCACATATTTTCATCTTTTGAATTTGTATTTCCAATTAAATTGTTTAAGAAATATATAAATTTATAATTATTTTTAATTTGTACCAGTTGGAGAAAAAATAAATTTAAATATTATTACGAATCAAGTATTGAGAATTAATGAGAAAAGGGATACTTATATCGTAAAAGAGAACAGAGAAAATATCAAAGATCGCGATTAAAAATTCAGATTTAACGAAACAAAAGTTTTAAAATGCAGCTCATACTATGAGGCACATCCAGATAAGAAATGAAAAAAAAAAACGAAAAAGCAGAGGATAAACTAAATGTACAGAAGAAAATCGAAGTAGTAGAAAGAGAAGTTTCAGTCTCAGATAAGCAAGTGTGAATCACAGGGATCGCTAAAGTTGCAGTTGTACGAGGGATCGAAGAAGTCTCAGTCAAATAAAAGATCGAAGAAGTCACGAGAGATTAAGTCACTGTCATAAAAATCGTAGTTGCAGAGGAGTTAATCGAAATTGAGGGGGTTAAGGTACGGAACATAAATACCTATAGGTATCTGGTGAGAGAAGGGAGGGGGGTCAGTCCTAAAGGACAGTATCAACGAGCTTAAAATGAATTGAAGTCTTTATAGAGTAAACTTAATAAAATCTCTACATCGTTATTTAGAGTATAAAAAATATTTAATATTAACAACAAATTTGACTTTCTTACGAAAAATTGATTGAAAATCCGTGTGTTCCTACAGCCATCTGTTTCCACTTCTATATCCGTATTAAACATAGGTTAACGATGAATTCGACCTTGTTTAAAAAATTTCCTGCCGAGTAAAGGAGTTAATCTATATTAAATTACAGTAAAAGTTGGTTATGTAAGTTTCATAAGGTTTCCTTTCAATTTCCACGTGGTTCAATGTTGAGGTCCTTCGTTCACGAAACTTTATATTTTAAGTTCAGCTCCAACACGAGAATCAACAAAACAAACTTTCATTTGTTAAATATAACTTTCAAGCAAAAGTGTATATCGCTCTCAATGATCTAAAACGTGCATTCCCGGAAACATTTTCAATCCACGCGTCAACTGCTATTTTTTTAAAATAAATCCCCCATCATCGTGCTTTCGTATAGGCCATCCATAATAAATCAGGGGGAAAAAAAAGAAGAAAAGAATACACGAAAAACCCCTTCGCCAGTTTGACCTACTTGCCGTGTGCGATCGCAATACAAAGCGGAGTTTGAGCTTCCGTCTGAAAATTGCTGGAATCCGTCGAAGTGACTATGTACGCTGGAATACGCGTGAAATTGAGCAATCGAAGAGTCTATTCGGGGCGGGCCTTGTACAACGCTATTGTATAAGCTCGCAAACTTTTCAGACTCTGTAGGTATATGAAAAACAAGCACCATAAGGCTCGTGTGTATAGACGAGTGATTCAGTCGATAATGTGTGCGCGAAGCAACAGATTTTCAAGTCTCCGGTCCCGGAGAGAGGAACTCGTGCCGACATTTGTCATGGCGACGCACGTAACTTTTTTTCACTCTCTCAGTACGCCGCATCCATTCATTAAAGTTCTGCGAAAGTTCGCGATTCCGCGGAAAACTATGTATAATGCAGTGCTAAACAGATAGCGGCCTTTATACACTCGTACCACGTGTACATAGGTGTGTATGTGTGTATTGTGTGTGCATGCGCTTTCGCCGAGGCTTGTATACAGTGGTACGATATTGTATATGCTCGGTGTGCGCTTTGTGCCCAGACTATCGATCCACAGGTTGCTTCTCTCTCTCCCGCGACATTCATCGATGCACGAGTCTAGAGCAAATATACTTTTTTTTTTTCTTTTGCATGCGGAATTTGTTGTGAGGCTCGCGCACTGTTCGGGATACTCGTGCGGGCGCTCTATGTTATATTCAGTGCGCGACACGATTTTTTTTTTCGCGAAAAATTGCAATCGTTCGTTTTGATTTGCTTTTACAATTTCTTTTATAAATATGTATGTATTTTATAGATCTTTGGTTTACGTGCTATTTCAAGCAATTTCGAGTTTGATTGTGTTATTCTTAATACAACATCGATAACTGATCTACTCTTATATGAATATTCTGCATTTGAGGAACATATTATATACTACTTGGGTATATACATTTTGTTGGTTTATTAAATAATATTATTAAATTAATAAATAGGAAAAAAATCATTCATTGAGTACTTTATGACGCAGCATAAAATGTAATCTTTTCACGCAGTTCAGGTAACAATAGTACATGACAAGTTTATATTTTTAACTAGTATCTCTAGGTTGAAATCACTGATCTATGGATTAGGTATATTCAAACTGTTTCAGTTAGGAAAAATTATTTATTAAAAATGTTGATTAAATATTTAAGAGACCACGAGATATATGAGCTTATTCTATGCTCTTATATTGTTCGGTATAGAAAATTTAAATCTCACAGTTCAGGATGAATCTCTTAAGGGCTCCTATGATTTAGATATACCTTGAAAAATAATTTAAATTATAATAAAATTAACATTTTGATACCGAATATGGTCTAATAAGATTGAAAAATTACAGTTACGTAACACTCAAAAAAAAATTTCAATTTAATCTAAAATTTACTTTCTTGATCAACTTGATACCAATGAGAACATCAAGGAAATGAAAATTGAGTTTTTGCGCCGCGTAAAAATGAAATACAAGAAAGTGTATATATTTCCGAGAATTGTAAAACGTCAGTTTTAATAAAAGTTACATTAAAATTTCTTTTGCTTTCCCGTCAGTTCAGATTGTTTAAATTAAATATTTTCTGCGCTTGAAACGTTGTACAACTCTTCCCTTTTACGTCAAAACTGTGGATTCCTCTTTTTAATAAGCAAACACGAAATTGCATTAAAGAGAATGGCTTCTTCTATTATGTCCGAATGTGTAAATTTATAATGAATTCTCTGAAACTCTAATATTCTATCCCATAATGCTCTACATAAATGGCTACAAGCTACATTCAATTTTCACTCCACTCGTATATTTTATGAGTACGAGGATCAGTTCGTATTATGTTCTCATATATTAGTAATAAAATACGTTAAGAAAAAAAAGTCAATATCTGTCATAAAGGCAATAACACAAATTACATTTTATGTACTTTCGAATATCCGTCAAATTCTCAACTACCAATACTTGCTACTAATATATTTCAAGCCTATATCTAATCATCGCTACTTACATTCAAAACTGTGCATTTTTACAGAAGATGAGCTAATTATATCTCTCCACATATTAAACAACTAAACACATGTAGTACAAATTCATACTGCGTGCCAAAAATTCTAACAGCTCTGCACCCTCGAAAATTTCTTACAATCCCATTGTCGAAGTAATTGTCGAGGATCCTGCACACTCCACCTCGTTTGGAATAAAAATGTCATTACACTTTAGAGAAGCTGCGCAAGTATAGAATGGTTCTTTTCCACTTACAGGTTTTTCGCCGAGATCGGCAAGCCGAAAATAGTAGTTCTCGAGGTCATTTTCGGTGAACACACACACACACACACACACACACAGAGGGAGAAACCCTCTCCTCGGTATAAGGACGGTACGAGCTTGCGAGCTGACCCTCGATATTGCGATGGAGGCTCATCGTCTATCGGCTCATATACGTCCCACCCACGCAGATAGAGAGAGAGAGAGAGAGAGCGAGACATGCACGATGGCACTTCGCCTCGGCCAACTCGTCCTTGCTCTCGATATCTACCGGCGCGAGCGCGCAAGCGGCCGACCGATGTCTCGCCCTCTTCTTCTTCTTCTTCTTCTATGCTCGTTGTGTGTGTCCGTGTGTGTGTGTTTTTTTCTGTTTCCTTTAGATTTTCAAACTTTTTCTTTCGATTTACGGCGCAGAAAGCGAGAAGTGCTAGTGTTTGACCCGCCTATATATGGTATAGAGGGCTGTTACCCGCGGCTTGAGCGCCGGCAATTCTTCCCTGTCACTTTTTACTCGACGACACGCTATACTTTTTCACGGCTCCGCCTTGCGCGTTATTCTACTTGAAATGATTTGACTGACGATTAAATTTTTCCTGACAAACGCTCGATCTGCTGTTTAATATACTTGATTGAAGTTGGATGCATTTTATTTTTAATTGTAAAATCAGTACGAAAACTTGTGCGAAGGTTTAGTAACATCTTTTTTTTACTTTCAGGATTGGCATGGAAATTTTAGTACGCATATTGTGTCCTTTCTCTCGCGAGCTATGTAATATGTGATATATTTAAAATAGCATTTAATGGTACTCAAAAACTTTTGTTGGACTTCATTATACAGAGTGGCATTGTTACAGTAACTTATATTGTATACGAATTTCTAAAGCAACTGAAAGTAAAAGATAATTATAAAGTTACGATTAGCACTTTTGTCTTCTGTATGCTTATTAAATTTTTGTGCGTTGAATATACTTTTTTATAAAAAAGGAGGATGTATAATTAAAAGTCAAGTAACAGTTCGAATTCCATTTGGAATCCAATGAGTTATGACCTGCAATATTTAGGTTATGACTATGTAGCAGAATTCATATAGAACAATAGCTGCGTAATCAAAAAACATCAAACCAATTCTCATAAAACTGTAGTTTAAAAATACCGCACCATCACACTTTTTGTCAGGTGAAATAGCACCACTGTTAAAATTTTCATTGTATTCGATGAACCAAAAATAGAATTACCGTATCAAATAACGAATTGTGTAAAATAAGATTTTAGAGGTTTTCTAAAGATTCTTTTACTCTCGTTGTTTAAAAACTATTTAATTTTCAATAAAGCTTAAAGTAATCCCTAATTCTTTTCTGTAATCTTTGATAATGACTGTCAATTTTCAGTAAATTTTTACATAGTTTACAGGGGACATATGTTGTGACATATAATTTGCAATTTCACAAGGTTATCATAACCTTTCAATTATACCAAATATCCAAAATAAATTCAAACAGCTTAATGCTAAGCCGTACAGTTAGAAATAAAATACTGTCCAATATATAAAATGATTTCAATCAGTTTTGTTTCAAAAGAACAAAATTAATTAAAATAAACTTATTGCTATTTGTAAGGATGAATAATTTTGTAGGAACGCCGATGTTTGGTACATTCGTAAAATTAAAGTTTTCATTTGCGTAGCAAATAAATTGAAACAGATGAATTAGCTGGTTCCGAGGGTAAATTAATTAAGCTTCACCAGTATACTGTTATCTCTTGCTCTACTTATGTTTGCCGAAAGTAAGCAGTTGTAATTGTTTCGAGTTGCGCATTTTAAACGAATTACACTATAATGCATCAACCTGTACAAATATATTATATGTTTTAATCTACAATTTCAAAATGTATGGATATTCTTTTCTAAAACATAAATTTTGTTTTAAGCTTAATAGGCATTTCTTTTCTTATAAAAGAACAAAATTGATTTTTGCAAACATTTTAATACTGTCGAAATTTTCAAAAAATATATTAGGCATGAAAGCCATGATACTTCTCTTGTGCTCCGATCCTACTAAAATATCTAACGTATATTGAAAAAAAAAACAGTAAAGCTCTGCATGAATTGGAAAAATTGTTGGAAATTCATCCTTTACCAGTATATTTATCTTTTCTTTCCAAAAAAAGGAAATAAAAAAAGTAATAGAATTTTCTGTTATTCCATCTTTTAATTTGATATGCTTTGAAACCAGAATTGTAACAAGAATATTTTTATAAATCTTTTCGTCGGACCTAAAAGCATCTAGTAGCTAAAAATATATTTAAAAAAATTTTTATTTTCATTGCTTATTTATAATTATATTTTGTTTATTTATTGTTTTACTTATTCAATGAATTACGTAATATAATATAATTACGTAATTCATAAAAAATATAGCCTTAGCTTATATTATTAGATGAGTCTATAGTCTAAGATTATCAATTAACTTATAGAAAGTTTGGGCCATCTACAAATAACATAATTACCGCACGGCAAAATAAAAGGAAGATTTGAAAGAGTAAAATGATAATGAAAGCCAAATACAATATACAGAATGTTCTTTCACTTTAATGTTATCAGCTAAAATTCTTCATTTTTATTTGTCATTCCAATAATGATTCGGGTTCTAACCGTATTAGGTATAAGCAGTGAAAAATTAAATTGTGTATTAAAAAACGTTCTTTATTTGTTATACAACCTTGACGATTTCGATTACATAAGAGTAGATTTCTAAGCCAGTGATTCCCTTCCGATTTATCTTCATAAGAAAGCATTACATTAGTGGGTCAATCATACCGCTCATATAACATTAATCTACAGGCACACGTTGCCTCCGTGATTTCTAAAAGTCTAGCGTTCGAAACACGTACGATTCCGCAGACTTATTAGTTGTATAAAAAAGAAAGCTCGTAAATTTTCCTGCTCTAATAAAACTGCTTGCTCGATCATCGATACGTAGCACATCATAGCCACGCCTCACGTGCCGTGGGCGGTCTAAATTACACCTTGCCCCCCGAACCTGTAATACTCATCGAGGGGAGAGAAAAAATCCTCCGAAATTACAGCGGACGCGCCGAAAACCGTCAATGAAAAGTGCCGAGTAAAGGAGAGAATCCAAACGACGACGATCTCTCCTTTGATTTCTGGTATGACTGGGTCATTCGGCTGTCCCTTGATCAACGAAGTGCGCGCATATCTCGCTGCAGCCTTGGCGATCATCATTTGCCGCGTAAAAAACGCGTGTATACATGTAACGGGGGAAATTTTGAATGATTCCAGGGAATAATGCGAATCGCAGGCTTTTAGTACCGTAGCCACGCGACGCCGCTGCTTATAAATGCAACGAGGCTGGGCCGCCCTGCCAGGGGAAAACTTTTCGCTGCGCCCCGGTTGGCAACTATAGGAGGAGGGTCACGAGTAGACATTGACGCGAAGACGGGAAAGACTGTATTGTTTAAAGTTATAAAACTCTTTGAAGTTTTATGTTTGCGCCCAAGTTCGTGACTTCGGACATTAATTATTTCGAAAGTTCCCTTCTTTTCTCAAGGATCGCGCGCACGCCGCGTGCCAACGGGAAACAAGAAACATTGCGTTTCGTGCATTCTGTGTATTAATATCTATCAAGAGTTTAGGGAAGTTTTCAATTCGATATAAGTTGGACGAATGCGATCGGAAGTCATAAACGAGACATTGGTTTGTACGAATGTATGACACGTAGCGTGACAAATGTAATAAATGTGAAGCAGTGGAACAAAATGAAATTATCTAGAATTGACGACGCGCTAATTAGCGAGCAGCGCTTTCTATCTTTCAATACATTTTTTTCCCAGCGGCTGTGCATCTTTGTGACGGGACAAAGCAGCTGTAAAATTGCGTTGGCATGAATTTTTCAAGATGAATGAATATCCCAAGGATGGAAATAAAAGGGATGCGTAATGGAGCGCATAGGGTGGCAAGTGACGCTCTTTTTTTTCTAGCGAGTCTCTGTCATCGTCATGTAGGGAGAGAAAGAGTAGTCTCGTGTTTCGCTTGGTCAATCGAAGAAAGAAAAGTGGGTCGAGGAAGCCGGACAAAACAAACCGAACAAATAATATGTTCTTTTTGTGGTAATTCGTCGTAAAATGTGTGTATGTCTATTCCGAGGCGTCCTAGAAAAGAAAAAGAGAGAGAGAGAGAGAAAAAAAAGAAAAACGAAGAAAACTCTTCTGCGCGGCCGATTAACGACAACGTGCGAAGCTCTAGAGGGCTTATAAGCACCTATAGATTATCTTTCTGGAAGAATCTTAATAAGAATATTCAATGCTTCTCTTTCTGGTTAGTTTAGTTTAGCGGAAAGTTTCTTTTCGTTGTTACATCGACAATTTAATTACACCCTGTGATTGTTCGCTGTTTAACTCGTGTCGATCGAGTTTGTATTCTGGTTGAACTTCCATTAGGCTCAAATTTATAACATTATATTGATCGCAGTATATGTATCTTTATTCGGTAATAAATTAGTATGCGCTGAAAGGCTATTAAGTATCTCAAAAGATTAATTCATGAAAATATGTTTTCTATCTCTTCAAAGAATCCCTTTAAATGCTTTTCGACTGAAAGATAATTTTTCTCGTAGATAAGTTCCACTAATCTTTGATATAAGTAGACATTTCATCAGATTGGAAAAATTCATCACCTGATTCTAGTAGATTAATAATTCAAGTAAATAAAAGAGATTTGAAACATACCCTTAGCTATTTTTACTTATTACCTACCCTGGTAGAAATGTTAAGGAGCTTTTAACGAGTTTTTAGCCAGTTTTCTTGAGTATATTGAATTTTCACTAATATTTCTACTTTCGGGAACGGTATAAAAACTATAGATTATATAATTAAAAGCTAGTTCAAAAGTGAATAATATGATTCGCGGTATAGAACATTTAAAAGTATATTGTTTGCTTAATAGTCAAAATAAAATACGTTGCCATTTGATTAACACGTTGCCGAGTCAAAGTCGTCAATTTTCTACCTGGGTACTGAGTGCAGTAATAATTGGATCGATTTTACTGATAAAAACTGTCTCAATTTTTTCAATTTTTTCAATATAAGAAAGAGTGATTTATTAATAATGCCTAAAGAATGCTGACGTAACCTTTGTTTTGTAATAACTATATCTTATAGAAATTTATTGACACAGCTGCTGCTCTAGTCATAAAATATTTATTATTAATACTTTGGGACAAATAAAATATTCCAACTAAATTCAAATATAATATGTGCTAATACTGAATACTTTTACGACTTTATAGATAATATTTATATTGAACTTAATAAAAGTTAAACAATAAAATCTTAATAATGAATAATTGAATGAAATTCAACTAAGCAATATAAAAATAATGAATCCTTTCAATTATAATGGCATTTAAATTAATGCGTCATTTATAAAATGCATCATATTTTTAAAAGTTTAATAAAATAGGTTGTTATTTTAAACAGTAAAAACAAAATTTCAGCCCGTTTGTTTCATATAAATATAAATATAAATTTTTCGCATAAAAACATGTTCTGAAGCATTGTCCTCAATTTTACTTAGATACGCCCTCATAAACTTGTTCGAAAATCTAAGTTTTTCAACTTGAAATTCTTAATCAAGCTTATTTTCATGAAAATTATAATTATAAACTTAATATACGATTATACTTTAAGTTAATCAAAAATCGTGCAGGTAGTAGAAAATAAAGTCGAGATTGAAAAGTCAATATGGCTGCACCAAGTGCTTTTGACAACAAAGACGAACGCTTAAATTTCTATGAAATATAATATCAAATAATTATTATACAAGAAAATTATAAATCTACACATCAGTCATAAGTAGTTTCATAAGCATCATTATATTATTGAATTAAAAAAGCATTATCTGTCAATTTCATTATTCATGATCTATAAAAATCAATAAATCTAAAAATGCACTACATCTACACGTAAATACGTCTAAGCAGAATTTCTCCAATCGCAAAATGTAGTCATATATATATATATATATGTAATTCTGTAAGTGAAATTCAGCAAGTTTTTTATTGTAGTTGTACAAAAATTATATATTTTGTTTTGTTTATCTTACTATTACTGAACAGATGTATAGACAGACAATTTTCAGGCCCTGAAAGGATCAACTTCGAGCTTTTCTAATTGGATTCTGTTTAATAAGTATTAAGATACTTTGCGTGATTAACAATCACAAGCATGGCTAACAGAAATACATTTCTAGTAAACTATTCACGAATCTATTTGTGTTATAACGCATTTGAATGATTGAAATTGATTAGTATGTGAACAGTTACGAATTGACAAGTTTAATAAGCAAATTATACCAAATATATTAATTATGTATTTCAGATTCATTTCTTGTTATTTTTGATTGAATTAAGTTCATTATATTTGTAGTTGAGTTTCATTTCTCGTTATTTTTTATTAAATTAGGTTCAATAGTAATAATTCTCAAAGGATTCTTTCACGAATGCTTGGAAGTTGAATTAAAACCAAAATACTATGTGGAATTTGAAAGCATTTCAGTTTAAACTAGGTAGTATTTGTAAAACTGTTGGAACATTTGTCTTGTTTGTACAGTGTGAGATACCAGAACGCATGAAAAAAGTGCTATGAAGCGACACTCGTCATAAACTAGATACCAAGAGGGTTAACATAACAACGTGCCGAAAGTGGGAAAGGATCTATAAAAAGATGGTTCCATTTACGAGTAATTATTATTTTGTGAAAAAATCGTTTTTGATTATGAATAGTACAGTTGAAGCTATTTAGTTTGATACAAAGATAACTTTATTTGAGATACCTACTTTAATTATAAAAACTTTTATATCCCATTTATAATGCATTTCGTTCCGGCTAATTTTTCACAGTTTAGCATTATTTTTATAACTAAGTTATAAAACTAATTTAATATTCATATTGAAACTGTATTTTTTCTGTTTTTAGAGGAAATACTCCACCCAAGTAGAGCATATATTAATAATTTCAATTTTTTGCAAAACTTTCTTTGTGCCGGTAATTTTCACTTTTAAATTCATTTTCCGTAGCGAAACGTAACCTTAACACGCCATTGATGTTACTTGCAAGGTAAGCTGATGTGTTTACATTTAATGCATTGTAAAGTGCGATTTACTAATTCATGGTTTATGTGCTAGAAATTGAATTCGATTTGTAATTATTTCAGAAGCAGGTATTACATTTAAACAATGTTCAAAATTTCTTTGATTGTAATTTAATAAAGTTAATGGATTGAATTTGATTTGGAGTATACTTGTATATTCGTACATTAAATTAATGTAAATTTTAATTTGTAATAAGCATACGAATCTCTATTATAATATATATTTTAAAACGTAGTTAGTAATTAGCGTATTTACACAGTATTAACGTGTTTTGAAATTTCTAATTATTATGCAGAGTTGTAACCGTTCCTGATATAATTATTATAACCTTTATTCAAAAAGAAAAATTAAATAACGAATGTTTGCATATCTTAACAGAAAATATTTACAGATCAATTCTAATGCGACTTTATGATTCTAGATTTAAGAACAAACGTTTTCTTTTATTTATTTGGAAAAAAAACTTATGACGCATTTGCATATAATTGGTTTGCAATAATAATCCTAGATCGATTATGCTTTAAAGTTTTTCGACTACTGTCCTGGCAACAAACAGAGTTATCAGAGGAAATATTTGCCATTTCTGCTCTTCGTACTAATTTATTTGCGCTATTTTGCTTGAACAGTTTTAAAAAAGAATGTATTTTTTTTTATAAAAACTTATTAATCGTTATTCCTAAAGCTTGGGTAACGCGTTCTCGTTTTAACAGAAACAAACAAACTATTACACTTGTACTTGCAAGAGTATGACGCGGCTTTTTCTTTGAAACGCACTGCAGCACTGATTTGATTTAACCCTTCATCAGTAGTCAATCCAAAAGAAAACATTCATGTTTAGATTTCTCATCGTTTACTTATTCAGAAACAAAAATTAGAATGTTCCCTTGACATCCACAACTTTTCCATTCGTTAACTATTCTATATACACAGCCAGTATACAACTTTTCAAATACTCGTTGTACCCATTTGATCGTTCATTTATTTCATTACGAAAACTTTCATACAGAAAAAGTCTGATTAACCTCGTAAAAGAACAATTACTCACATGAAAACGTATATAAATCCCAATCAGTCGATCCAAGCAATTCCCAAGACTTCGCAGCAGGATCTCTTCGCTCACTATATATATAAAAAAAATGAAACTCACAACATAAAGCACCTCTAAAATTCCTCTTGAAAGAAGAAAACAAAAGAAAGGCGTAGAAAAACGAGTCGACTACATGCACCGATCGCGAATGATCTCAAATAAATAATAGTCGAGAGAGAGAGAGAGAGAGAGAGAACGGTCTTGAACTATTAAGAATACTGGCTCTTCCTCTCTTCTCACTCGGCGTTGATTTTTCCTTCACTCTCTAGGCAAAAGCATTAGTTGTTCTCCTCCCGGGCCATGTAAATTCAATGGGAAGCCCATCGAAGTCTCTTTCTCTCTCTCTCAGCGGTTCGTCAAATCTTCACGAACCTACTCGTAGCAGCGATCCCCGAGTACGTATACAAGTATATACGCGGATCACAAAGCCCCGAGGCAGTGCAGCTCCGGTGAATTCTGGCGCTACACTCGCAATACCACACTATATATGTGTCTAGCACGGCCAAAGCAGCGCGAAACCGATTCAAACTACCACCACCACCGCCGAGGACAAATCGCAGCCAGAAGCAGCAGCAGCAGCAGCACGTAACAAGTAGTTCGTGTCCGGAATCGGTCAGACCGTGCCAGGGCAAACAGAGTTCATCCTCCCTCTCTCTCTCTCTCTCTCGCTCTCTATATCTTGAGCTCGCCTGCACTTCGCCTCTCTCTCTCTCTCAGGCAAAATGACGACGAGAGCACGCGCGAACTTTCATCGAGTCTCGTCTCTTTCCGCGGCGGCGGTATTATGTATAACACGCGCGACGCAGCAGCAGCAGCAGCTTGTACATATATAGAATAACGGAGGGGGGGGGGGGGGGGGGTTGGGTTACATGGTAAAAAGCAAAAGAAAAAGCATAGGAATGAAAGATGATGAGGATGAGGAGGAGAGAGAGGCTTGGGTGCGCGGGAGCTTATGAGCGCGACTTTGCTCGTGGTGTGTAAGATATAGTACGTGCAGCTGTGGTGTATATGTCGAGTTCGGGCGGGATGGGTTGGGACGCACGCACGTGAACGCAACGGCGGAAGCGCTGACACTGAAAGCGAGAGCAGAGAGCCGCGTCGTCGTCGGGGGGTCTCTCTGTCGCTACTTCCAGGGGTCGCTCTCTCTCTCTCTCTCTCTCTCTCTCTCGGCGCAGGGGGTTGGCTCTCGCGGTATACCCGCCGTGTGCTGCGCGCCTGCAAAAGCCCGGCGGTGCGCCAGGCGGTTATATATACAAGAGTTGCTGCTGCGACTACTCGCTACACGGAGCCACCTGTCGAAGCTATCAGTCGCTACTGCTGCTGCTTACATCGCGGCCTATGATGTGTATACCTGGATTGGAGAATATATATATATATATATGTATAGGTGTGTGTAGGTATAGAGGTGCATTGTGCGGGGGCTTTGAGCTGAGAGAATGAATGCACGCCGCCAGGAAAGTGGATGGATTGGTGGTGGGGAGACGGTGCGGTATAAGGTTGAGTTATGTACGCGTTTTATATATAATAAGATCGAGTGGCCTGGTATGCGCAGGTGAATCCATTATAGAAGTTTGTTAGCGGGAGGAAATAGTTTATGGAGGCTCTTGTAGGACCGGGGGATTGAAGTTTGTAATGACATTAATTACTTGGCTGTTTAGCGGGATGGAAATTATATGAGGGAAAGGGGGTGACGCGCGAGAGTGGTTGCGGGGACTGGCGGAGTTTTTTTTTTAACTGGCGTTCGCGGCGACGGTATTAAGTTGATTTCGATCTCCTATATATTCCCGCGAAAGTTTAGGAGCGATCGTGAGTTGAGCGAGCTTCGAAAAATTAGATTCATTTATGACTTGTACTGTAATTAGATTTGGTTGAGTGGCAAGTTTGCGCGCTTTATATGATGGGATTGAGATTTTTATAGTGTATGAAAATGTACCGTGGATCCAATCAGTGATGTATTCACGTTTTTATAATTGGTTACTCAGTGAATTTGAGTGAAAAATCAGGACCTTCGATTGCTGCCCCAATCAGTGCGGTAATCAATTGTACGTTCACTGATGGATTGGTTAAGCATACGCATGCGCATTCAACAATTATTCGAGCTTGCAAACAAATCTTCCACGGGTACATACACAGCGTGAACCGTGTACTCAAGTCCATCTGTTGCAGTGTTTATGAACAAATGAAGAAGTCTTCGTACAAACGAACTCTTCTACACAATGGCTTTTTATATTCCTAGCCTTGCAAGATGACAATAGATCTACATGCATAATTTTTGTAAAATAGGTCAGAAATAATTTTGAGTAAGGTGTCACAATAGTACAACTAAATAGACTTTAATTAAATGTAGATCTACTTCACGTCTATATTTAAGTTTTTCATTTAACTTATTTTCAAATTATTTATTATAAAGAAAAAATATAGGTTCACATTTGTTTTTTTCTTCTATTATTTAAGCTTACCCAACTCTGCTTA
Organism: Megastigmus stigmatizans; assembly: GCA_900490015.1. Taxonomy (NCBI): domain Eukaryota; kingdom Metazoa; phylum Arthropoda; class Insecta; order Hymenoptera; family Megastigmidae; genus Megastigmus; species Megastigmus stigmatizans. The sequence continues at coordinate 5,172 of UELV01144168.1, read as the reverse complement.
CAGTTATATAAGTCCACATTCAGTAAATAAAAAAATAATATTTTAATGTCAAAGAAGCAACGACCTTAAGGTAAAATGGATCGAGGGCCGTAATATTGGTGTAATCAAGTGACGTCAATGCTATGAAATTTAAGGATCAACACTGTATAGACTGTCGATATTGGACTTTACCGTTAACGATGCGATGAAACTCTCAGTGAGATCAGAATCCTTGAGATTCCGTTCAACACATTTAGTTACTTAGGGTGAAGAATTATTTCTAGCCAATTTTTTATATTAAAATTTGTAATTTGATTTAGTACTTATAAGATAACAAAATAAGATACAAAAATTATACTGTTTAATATTATTTCTAAACTGTTTTAAATCAACATTTATTCATACTACTGGTGCGCAATTCTACGATAATACCGTTTTAGCGACATCTATTCATTAATCTATCTGATCGATTTAATTTTAAATTTAAGCTTGATGAATCAAACCTAAATTATTTATGCTGATAAAACAGTAAACTGGATTGCACTTAATTTAATTGCAGACTGATACGTTCATTTGTTTATTATTTTATAAGTCAAGGCTTTGTTAAATTCGTATTTATAGTTGACTGGCTGTTTAATAAATATTTTAAAATATTTTTGTCTGCGCATTTATATTTTAAAGGACTTTATTGGCACACTTTCCTTGTTAAACATTCGGCGAAAAAGCGACTACCTTGAAGAAATCATCCCTTTTTATACCGCTTGTATTTAGAGAAACTGTTTTATTTCTTTTTGCTTTGGCAGCCGGAACTAGTGAATGCCCTGTGTAAGAGGTTTAGCAGATAGAAGAGATTTATTTTATTGCCAAATCCTTTTTCTGTTCTAAGAAGATAATTAAAGTTCAGCGGCTTGTAAGCTCTAAATTGGCGAAGTTAACGACAAGTGTATACCTTTCTATTGGATTTAATATTTAGCTTTTCAGAATTTTCATTTACAACGTAATAATCTATTTACAATATAAGTAAACAATTTTTACCGCTTGATCAGTAGTATTTATAAATGCATATACCAATTATTTTCGCATTGAACAAATGTATGAACCATTTATCTGATTAATCAGTACTTTTACATTATTAATCTAACTATGTTAAAGTACGGCTCACAAAGACTACACGTTCATATTTAAAAACCTCTTGCGTTTAATTAAAATTTTTTATCCACTACACGTTTGTCTGCAACGGTAACGCGAGCCATCTTATAATTAAATCACCTAATTACATCTCTTTCATTCCGCACATTGTACACAAAAAAAAAACGTTAAATACTCGCTTGGCCTCGCATCTATTTGGGCAAGAACAAAAAAAAACTGAATTTTGCCCGAACGAATGCTAATTAACACACTTTATTATATGGCTGTGCATAATTTTTTATATGCAGTTTGCATCCTAATGAAGCAACAGCTGCAGTACTCTGTCCCCGTTATCACTGCATTACATGCAGATTGCATTGATACAGATTCTCTCATATTCTCCGTAAACGTATAATAAGGAAAGAATTAAAAATAAAAGCAATATTTAAAACTTTCGGAGTTAGAAATCCTTTTTAAGAGTATATAAGTAAAATTGAGTTTGTACCTCTTGTCATCGCTAAATAGAACGTAATGGCTCGGCGCGCATGCACGCACAAGTGGTTGCAAGGTATTAGGCGCTTTAACACGCACAGTAAATACATATACCGCATTGAAGCTTACGGTCACTTTGTTATATGCGCACGAGCCCGTAGTGACGCATTAATATTAAAATGCTGCGCCTGTCATTCTCGCTTGGACTGTTTGCTGTTCCGAAACGTATATATATATATAGTGGAGAGGAAGGATTACGAACAATCGGGTCGAGAATTAATTTCGGTAAATCGTTATGGCTAATTATACAAAAATTGTTGGTCAGTGTTGGTAAATAATGGATGAAATTTTTGTGATATTAAAGATTCTATAGCAATTGATAAGACTTTATAAGTTTTTAATTAAGATTTATTTAATAAGAAGATTTATTGAGAATTTAGTCAGACGAAAAAAATGATAGAGAATAAATAAATAAGTAAATCCTAAAACTTATATATCTGCACTTTATTATTTGTAATTTAGATTATTGTACATTATTATTTAACAATTTTTTTATGTAGAAAAATATAATATAAATAAAAAGCGACTTGCAAATTAAAGAGTTGTAAAATAACTAAACTTCATACTTTACTTCTAAGAATATCAAAATAAGACTTTATTTTCATGCAGCGTAGTAATTGCTAGAACAGTAAATAAAAATTAATAACGGAATACGGCTGCATATAATTTTTCACTAACGTAGATGAGATTTGGATAAACGCCTGAATCGCCCGGAGGGTATACAGAACTCATAAAATATATTTCCAAGACCTTTAACTTTCAATTAATATAGGTATATTAATCTTCATAATTATTTATTTAAATGAGCTGAACTTGATAATTTTCCCTTTTATTCGTTATTTTAAATATACTTTATGTAATGGTATACACCACTGAAAGTATAAGGATAGCAAAGTGTTTATTGTATTGAATAAATATTTAGAGTTGCGAAAGTTTGTTGAACGGTCATAATGTATTTTTGAAATTAGAGCAAATTCTATTTTAATTATATGAATATAGTAAATAGTAATGCCAACAATCTATAGCTTTATTTCAATACATTTTAACTGTCGGTTAGTCTTGTCTCGAACAGTTTCAGGGGCAATGTTTAAATCATACATTCGATGCCTGAATATATCAAGCATCTAGTCTCGAGTGTAATTTTGCAGTAGTAAAAGGGATGCCGTCGCTCGGTATATAGAAGTTTTAAAACGAAAGTGCCGCTCGTAATACTACATGCTCTATAAGGTCGTTAACATATATATCCAGGCGTAACCAAAAAATCCTAAAGATAGAAAAAAATTTTCTCGACACCGCGCCCAATGAAACGGCGAAATATTTCGTATACGAAATAAAAGCTCTATCCTACCGAATCGCGAGACGAAATCCAGTCTAAAGTTGGGTCTAAACATTTATTCGAAACGCAGAACCGAGATGCACACACACAGGAGCGAGCTTAACAAGGCTCGTGCAGCTGCACAGGATCCCCCGAAAACTAAATCCATTCTACTGTCTGTAACTCGGCCTACATCCACATATATACACTCCAGTGCACGGAATGTGCCTATCCACCCTACCGCCTGTGTATCAAGGTATCCCATCTGAAAAGCTCGTATTTCATCGAGGAAAGAAGCTTTCACGGCCTCCTGAAAGCTCCTTGACTTATTGATGCGCGCGCGTCTACGCAAACCTGCGCTTGGCATCGTGTGTCACTCACGGTATAGGCGAAATTCACCGCGCTGAATCCCTGGAAACTAGATTTTCAGGTCAACTTGACCGGCTGCGTGTGCCGAGTAAACTCAATCATAAAATATACTCGAGATTTATACTTTATAACAATAGTTTCGCGAAATTATCACTGCTGCCTTGTGCGATATATCAATTCCTTATTTTGGCTTTCTTGCTGTTGAGATTTCACGCTGTCGACGGAAAAATTACTTTGCGAACGCCAAAACATGATAAGGAGGTGTCATCTTTCGTCATTTAAAATGTCCTGATTATTATATGAAAAAGTGCTGAAAATCCATGTAAAACTTATACAAAATTATAAAAGGTATCGCCAATTGTTAACATATACCGTAGTAATCATGAATTCGAAACGTTCTCCAGTTCCGAGAGTTTGTTCACGAGACCTCGCGAAGCAATGAAATCCCGAATAATTCGATTATAAAGACTCTTATAAAAAGCGCGACTTTTCAATCAGTCTCAAGGCTGCACTCCAGGTTTCCTACTGCACACGCCTCGAGCTTTATAATCGTCAAATACGAAAAAGCGCGCGCTCGTGCATGCTAACGAGAAAAACGCACGTATATGCAGCCGAAGCCCGGAGGAATCCTCCGTAGGAACGTAAAAATCTAACTGAAAAGTACGTTAAGTAAATGCGAAGGGTTTTGAGTAAGCGAAGAAGGGATATATTCCGCTTGCGTCACGTACTTTACAAGTGTAGCGAAACGAATTTCTCTCTCTCTCTCTCTCTCAGTCGTCCCGCAGCAGCAGTTCAGAAAAATCGCGAAGGATACGTCTGGTTCGTGACTGGAAATGGAAATGGCAAGTCCTCCTCGTTACCTCTCTCTCCCTCTCTTTCCGATGGAGGAAAAACAAGATCTAGTTAATAGCGTCTCTCTTTATACCGGCAAAAACGTAATAACTGTGATTTATATACGAGGCTGTGCGATTTGCGTACAGGTAATTGCCTTAGTGCGCATGGGGGTATGGGGCTTCGGGCATTGACGCTTTGTATACCGGTGCGGCATTATCGAAATTGCGAATGTGCAACGCCATCGTATTTTTAATTATGCAAATCGACAATTGGGGAGCTTTAAATTCCATTTGTTTTACGCTGTGGTTATGCACCGGTTTCAATCAAGCCGATCGTACACATTATCTCTTCAGCTCTTATTATGTACTAACTAAAATTTTATTGACCTAATATTTTTAATTAATGCCGATCGCGAGAAATAGCAATTCTTTTTGAACACTATAATAGAGTGAAGTGATTGTGAAGGAAAAAATATGAGTAAATTTAATTGGCGAAAATGTGATGCTGCTGAAATGTCGATCATTAAATTGGCTTCGGCATTCTTTATGTACTGATAGAAACTAATTTAGGAAAGCCAATAAAATAAGCTTACAAGCTCAAGTTTATATATAGCACTGAAGCTATGACTTCCGCACTCTGGCTTCTTTATCCAGGATGTTACCCAAATCCTCGAAGCTATTATTGCGTGCCTTGAAGAGAGGTCAAATCTGTAATATTGGGATACATCACTTAATTCATATTTTCAGCTGGATTTTTTTTCTATAATAGAGAAAACATTATGAAAAATATAGGATATCTAGCTTTTCTAATACCTAATTGCTTTAATTTCTAAGATTTTTTCATCTTTTACACAAATTGTATTAGATGTTTATTTAAGCGTTTTTTCCGAAAACTTATCTTAAATTTCTTATGTTGCGTTAAAAGTGTAAATAAGGAAGGTGGGTAAGGTAGACATCTATACATTACATGCATATAGGTATATACATATATATCGT
>UELV01144162.1:0-25890 GCA_900490015.1 Megastigmus stigmatizans | reverse complement strand
TACGTCGAATATGATCTTTTTCAAATTTTTTCAAACCTTTTTTTAGTTGAAAAAAAGCCTTGAAAAAGATGTTGAAAATTCGGGGTCTTGGTCGTTAATGGGTTAATACAAAAAGTTACGCCTCAAACGCAAACCTGCACTACATCAGACCGTAAAGATCCGACGACTATAAACATAAAAAAAACCACGTGCATAAACATTTTCAAGCTGGTGCCACCATATATATATATATATATATTTCATTGGAAAATTCCCTATAGCAAGACGTGGGGCAAAATCGTTTATAGAACAAGTCTCGGAACGATCTCTCGCTCCGGCATGTTGCGGAGCATCAAGATAGATTAGGTATGCCGCACTTGGGATGAATGTGTCTTTGAGTCTTTGACGAAGCAAAGACAATTCTATGATGGGGGTTCGGCGAATCGTTCAATTGAAGCACTTGAAAGTCCGTAAGACGTTCGAATTGGTGGGCGTATAACTGCTGCCCTCGTTCTCGGTATTTCTATGCTGGGGACGGATTTACCTGCGGGAAGGGGCCTTTAGTGCGTATACTTAGCAGAACACGTATATTAATGTTGTTTTCGGATCGCACCTTCGTTCCGATACATACTTCTAAATGTTCGTGTGAAATAACCTCCGGGGAGGGCGCTAATATAATACGATTATTGTTGTAAGTTTGTAAATGTTTATTCCTGATAATATTTGCGTCGGGTTTGTGTGATGCGCGAGTTGATTGTTTTGATCTTTAAACTAAATATCATATTTTTCAAAAGAACGTATCTATTAAATATTTAATATTCGTTAAATATTTTTATCCTCGCCACTTGCTCTGTAAACCGTGGATCTTACTATTAAATATGTAAGATTTATTACACATCTGACTGGGTGTACTATTGTTAATTTAATAGGTTCCTCTACAAATCCACTTGATGCAGAAATACACCACGATTGCAGAACCTATGTGATTTATATTTCCAATCGGAAAATGAAATTGGCCACCACAGTTTTGAACCAACTACAACAAACAAGAAGAGCCAATAACTTAGAATACTCATTACAATATATCGGCTACTTACAGTTGTTTTAAAATTTTAAAGATGACTCAGCAACTGCTTAGCACAAGCTTTATTTAAAGCTTTCCAAATTAAACACTTGTCAGTTTGGTATATCGGAGCACACGAGCGTAACACTGGTGCACACGATTTATGATCTCAGCCTAATAAGAAACTATAACTCGCGCATTCACCTGCACCAATATAGATTTCTCGTAAAAATCTTCACGAGCACTCATCTATTCTCTTCCGCAACTCGTTTCATTTTTTTTTTTTCATATTATTAACTTCACGTCCTGATGAGCAGCACCACCGTGTAAATAAACAAAAACAGAAAACCGAAACATATACACTTTACTCGACGTTGCAAAAAGACTCGTGCACTGGGCGAAAGACCAGGCGAAACTGCTCGATCGTCCCTCAGCGCCACGGCCCCGCCATACATCCATCGCACTGCACAAAAGTATCGGTGGACGTCTCTCTCTATCTCTCTCTCTCTCTCTCTCTCTCTCTCTCTCTCTCTCTCTCTCTCTCTCTCTCTCTGCCTTCTCCAAACTTTTACAAATACATATATCCCACGCCAGGTATACACTTTGACTTTATGCGCGCGCACACCCGCTCACGTGCTCCGCAGTTGTTATTACCTGAAACTCCATAATCCTCTCTCTTTCTCTCTCTCTCTCTCTCTCTCTCTCTCTCTCTCTCTCTCTTCTGCCGTAATTATCAGAAAAGGTAGAGAGAGAGAGAGAGAGAGAGAGAGAGAGAGAGAGAGAGAATCCCGAGGTGTCTGTGAGAATATACTGCACCTCGTACATAAGGTCGTATATATACACATCTCCACAGGGTCTCCGCTGCACAACGGCCTCATTATCTCATAGCTGATTCAAGAGAGCTGCTCTCGCTCTGTATATACACGCACTTTCTTTTTTTCTCTCTCAACGTCGTTGCTGCTGGTCCTTTGTCAACTGGTGGACCTCGTGCACAGAGTGAGAGTGTTACCCGTGCGGCAGGTACAATTACGCCGCGGTGTCAGGTTGAGCGCAGCAGGTGCGTCTGCAGTATATATATACGGCGTGTTTGCCTTTTGGCTCTTTAAACCTCGAATTTTTCGAGTCTCTCTACTGGTTTTCCTTCTCTCTCTCTCTCTCTCTCTCTCCGCGCGGCGGACCTGTCTTTTTTTTTTGTTTCCGAGATAGTGCATCGTTTTGAAGGAGCGTGTGAAGGACGTGGATAATAAAAAGAAGCTCGTGAAAACAATGGCGGTTCGAGGGGTGTTTGAGTATGCTTTGTGATAAACTGGTGGAAAAATGGTGTTTTTCTGTTTGCGTATTATTTTAGAAAACGGTTCTTTAAGGTAAATCGCGTGTTGCAACGATGGTAATCTGCGTGAAACATTTAAGTTATGGTAAGCTGGTCCTTTTTTGCTGGCTCACGTTTATAATGTTGAAGAATTTACGATTTTTCTTGATTTATTATCGATGAATAGCAATACTTTAAAATGCATCCTCTGTAATATTGTAATTATAACAGTATACAATACTTTTTATATCTCAATAGCTTATTTTTACAATTGTGCATTAGTTATTCGAGAAAAAAAGATTTATAATACTTGTAATTAACTGAAAAAACCTATGACGCTTATAATTGTTCTACGACGGAATACTATTGAATAAACCAGTTTTGATAAAAGAAAAAATAAACCATATCTCAACCTACTATTTCCGTCACGACTCCTACCAATGAGCAACAATCAACTTTTCTCTGTCCCATTAATAATTCATTTTCCATAATTGATTTGTAACCGCAAACTCTTATATATACACACTCGGTTTTGAAATACACGATCGACTTTCATAAGCTTTCGTCGTTTATTTACTTGTACAGGCGAAAAGTAATTTTTCAGATAGAATGCTGTATGATCCCTAGTAAAAGATTAACCAGATATGATCGGGCGGCCATATTTTGCTGGCCACGGGTTTAAGGTAGCTCTGTGGGTACTCTCTAGTCTACTGAGAGATGAAACGAAAGATTGTTTTAAATACTTTATAAGCGTGTTAAAAGTGTTTCAAAAATTTTTTCTTCATTTTTCATTTAGGTTTAATACCCTATTCTTTATTATTTTATTAAAATAAAACATTATTGAAAACAATTCTCTGTTTATTTGACTTCGGTTTCATCCTGACATGAAAATGTGGCAACACTGGACGACAAGAATCCAATTGTATGACGAATGATGCGATGTTGCCAAATTTCTATCAATTCCTAAACTAACCGTGAAAACAAGATTTTGCTTGTTTTGTTCATAAATATCTTTTAATTTTACACGATAACCTATAATAAACTTTTATATTTTTAAAAAGCTGAGATAGCAATCTATTAAAAGCTAGTTTTTCAATAATGGCATACACCGCTATCTAAAAAAAAATCTTTTACTTCCTGTCTCTCAGAGTGCCTGTTCCATAAGGGCTAATGTTAAATACCTCAACTTTAATTTACAATATTTTTAACTTTTACACGATAACTCGCCTAAAAATTTATAAAATATATTCAGTAAATCCTCCTGAATATTTCTGCGTAATTATTTTTTATGTCTTAGAAAGTCGGATTAACCCTAGAGCTACCTTAACAGCCAACTTCTTCCACTAAGTTCACTGTAATATGGCCACGTTATGGTTAACTGATGTTGAGTACCATGACGGATGTTTGTTTATTTGATATTAACCTCAAATTTTATAATAATCAAATCATCGCTTTAGTTATATTTGTTATAATCTTATTAAAATTAACTGGAATTATGGACATATTTTTCAGCATAATGTGGTCATATATGGCCATGTAAGGTGAATTTTACCATTATATTACCAGAAACCCCATTAATTTTATACCAGGGATATGATATGACATATGGGTTTCGTCGCAGATAACATTACTGGACTCCCAATGAATATACACAGTTACTATTTGTCACTTAGCTGTAATGTAATAATGTAACAATAGAATAAGGAAAATTTTCTATTTTAAATTGCATTTTGCTATGAATAATTCGAGAATAGTGAATTGCTGTACATGGCAATTTTCAATAATGAATTTTGAAACGACAAAAATTCTCATTCGGATTCCCGGATTGCGGGCCAAGCGCCAATATATACACAAGCAATATATGCACTTCCTCTCTGTACATCGTCCACACTTGCAGGCCAAATATCTGCCTATAAGGACAGTAGCAGCATATAGTAACAGTGAGATGGGAAGAAGAAGGCACTGCACGGGTGCGTCCGCAGCCAAGTGTACATATTATAGGTATATCATACATATTATAGGTATATCATACATATATATAAGAGACACGGAGAACTACATAGCTCCCTCTTGGAGTCGCGTGGTGCTTTTAGTCGGACAAGGTTGCGTAATGCCAGGATATCCGCTCGTCTGCACCTCGTGTGTGTGTGCATGCTCTCTCCCTCTCTCTCTCTCTCCTCCCTCCTTGCAGCCGCGACTTCATAAGGCATTCCGAGAACGACTCGGCGCTCATGCCTCCCTTCGACTTCTTCTGTGCGCTTCTTCTTTTTTTTTGTACACTCATCCTCTCTCTCTCTCTCGCTCGTTCCGCAATGCACAAATTGCACAAGTGGACGATTGGCGAAACTGGACGGGCAGCGCGACGGACCTGTGGACGTCTCTCTCTCTCTCTCTCTTTCTCTGCGTGTTCCGATTCGCGCATACGTACACAGAAGGGGAACACACGTGCGTCCGCGCAATTGTTGTCCTCGCGCACGTTTCATTTGAATATGAGATCCGAGTGAGTTGTAGGTCGAGCAGGAGAGTTGCAGCGCGCGACTTGCCGAGATTGGCTGGTATGCGGGACTCATGATCTTTTTTTATGTATACCCAGACTGATGCGATATATCATGGGCATATGTTTATTGTCTCATTATTGTCGATTGGTTGTGCTCGTTTTCCAAATTATTCTTCGCACATATGTAATGTAAAGGGTTCTGGACAAGTTTGTGTGCAAGTTCCAAGCTTTCCACATAGCAAAAATGGACGAGCCAAGATGAAAAAGAAGGCGGAGCTTGAAAAATCAGGATTTATCCAAAATATTATTTTTGTCGTATCACAAACGCTGCATACAATGACAATCTTGAACACCGTGAAATTTTACCAATCCTGCAAATAAAACGAGATCTTCCCTTCGTATCGATGCAGCAGCAAGCTCTTCTCATTACTCTATATCCGAGAGAAGCCAAGTCCTCGCGCATCATTAAAGACTGTCCGCGAATTAGAAACGATGACGATACCCCATTACATCACTGCAGCTGCACAGCACGCGACTGAACAACAGTCGCCCAGCGCGTGTATACAAATATAACATATATAATAAAGCGTCGCACCCGCCAAGATAAGAATCCCCCGCGTACTGCAATCTGAACGAGCGAATCTCGCGGTCTCTGCGCGTCCAAGAAACAGCTGCTGTAATAACCCACCCCAATGGCCATGTATAGACAAGAATACGACGACGAAGAAGAAGAAGACGCACAGAAGAAAAGGAAGAGATGAAAGGCCGCAATTCCGAGACTTGCTCCGGCATAACGCTCTCGTTCGCGCTAATCTCTTCATTACGCGCGCGATGCTCGGACCCCGCGAATCACCGACCGTTACCGCCAATTTCACGCACGTAATCGCACCGCGTGCATAGCAGCACCAGCCACCAACAGCACCGGCAGCGCATGCATATGATGGGTACAACGACCGCGGACTCTTTATATATATATATATATATATATATATATGTACCATCACGCGCTGCACAGCTTGACGCCGCCGCCGCCGTCGCCGCTTCTTCCTCTTCTACTGTGTGAAGTATATAAGCGAGAGCCGACGTAAGCTGCCCAAGGCGAAATGTATATCCCTGTGCGGCAAGATGTATAGATGGGATGGACGAGCCGAGATCGTGTGTGCAGTGTATAATGCGTAGTGCGGCCGAGGCCGTATTGGGACGTGCCGGCTATGTATGTTTCGCGCATAATGGGGTAGATCGTGCCAGCGAGCGAAGTTTTCGACTGTTCTGCACCAAACGATCTAGTCCGAAACTATTGTGACACACTTGGTCCATACGTGGAGATGCAATTTTTTTGTTTCCTCGATACAAGTATTACGCGCGCCAATCGGTAATATGGAATAACAACTTTTGAGTCAAATTGACTTAAAAGGTCAGGCTAATGTGGTTGAGCTGAATAAGCTTGGTAAAGCTACTATTGGTATATATCTACAGATACACCGAACCAGTTGGGATATTTCCGGCCCGTAACTGGATCAACTGGACTCGTTATCAATTGCGCTTATATACTTCGGTCATTTAGCACAGTCTCACAGTCTTAAGTTCTTCAACGAACAAACTAATTGTTCTATGCCTATTAAACATTTAGAAAAAATGTAGTTAAAGTAAACATTTTGATCTGGTCGATAAAATGAAGAGTGTCGATGTAGAGATGTTGAAGAGAATCATATAGAACATGTGGCAGGATACGATTGTAAGAAGAGATCGGTAAAAATAGCACTGAATCTGTCGCGGAATAAAAACTTTGTACGATTTCGCTTGGACTTGCATAAAATTATCCTGTATCAAAAAAATGATTATACATTCATTATTACTTGCACAACGTGCAACTTGATAAATTACAGAGAATAAAAAGAGAATTTTCTTGGGCGTATGAAAAACTATCAGCTTGTCTTTACAGTAACTTCTTATGTAGCGGAGAGAGAAACTGAAGGTCAAACATAGCTGGAAACTGTTTAGTACAGTTACTTCGCTTAACAAATATAATATGAGCTATGCTCGTGTACCATAAGAAAAGAAAGGAAAAAAGAATCGACAGTGCTCTCTCGCAATAATTCGTCTCGTTATTTACAAAACCCGCACAGAACTTAATCGCAATATATGTGTACATCGAATATAGCGTAAAAAAATTCCACCATCGCCCGGCAAACAGTGTAAATAAGCCACAATTTAAGAAGAGCCGCACGATGGAAACCATATTTCAAGGTATACATATCGAGAAAGGTACGCTCACGCTGAGCAGCAGACGAAGGGAAGGGAGAGAGAGAGAGAGAAAAAGATAAAGAGAGAGAGAGAGAGAAGAGTATATAAGAAACGCCTGCATTGCACGCAAAGAAACGGACGTCACGCGTCAGCTGTCCCGTGTGTGTCTTAGCGTGCGGCTATATACAATATTACCGGCGTGGATTTCACGATCAAGGTCCGCGCGAGAAGCGCTGCAAATGGCTGTATATATATATATATATATATATATATATAGCATGTGTATATGTACACCAGAAGTCAGGTCTGGAGGGGAACATTGTGTAATTGTCGTGACGGCGGATGACGATGACGATGAGAAAATTCGCGGCGCGTCCCTGTGTGTGTGTGTATATGTTCGTGGATCTCGGTGTTGGGTTTAGTGTCGATTTTACCTCGCGACATACGGTAAGCTGTGTATACGTGAATATTGCAGAGTGTATTCTATTTTAGGGGTAGATGGTAAAATGTTAATAGCGGTCGAAAACGTTTGACGTAATGTATAATGCGAAGAAGAGATGCGCGCCGTAGAAAAAAATCGTTGCGGAGCTTAAGCTGCACATTTGCATAACTTGAGCGACTACCGGTGGTTCGCGGTTGTGTATATATGTATATATCCGTACAGCTGTACACGCGCGAGGCTATTTCAAACGATACCGATGATCATGTTAAAAACTGCCGCTTCACGAAACGATATTATATACCGATAACTTTTTCAAATTCGTGAAGTATGTTCGGCGAGAGTCAGTGCACCCGCAACGATGACTCGTTCCCCGAAGAATCTGCCAAAACACTCGCGATCGGTATATAATAAGAATGTTATTAAACAAACTTTTTGTTTACGAATGTTTTGACTGTATCGCTTCGCGAGGATATATGTATGTGTATATCTTTTTCCGACAGTGACTCCACTGAGATACTCGTTACGAGTGTATTATACCGGCCAGGCACTAAAAAGAAAATTTATACCGCATTATACAATTATTTTAACGATTTTATTTATTGCCTTTGTTTTGATAAAGAACGGCTATAAAAGGAGTAATCGTTCCGTATCTTCAGAAGCGCACCGTTTTATAACACGGCTGTAGTTGAGCTCGAGATAAAATTGATAATCGTGTACGACACGCGTACATATCCAATCTTCAAAAAAGGCAACGTTGAATTCTTCACACTTTGACCTCGACCACGTTCAGCAAGTGCGGAGTAGAGAATGCGCCTGCAAAGCGTACAGCTTCACGGCATCCACTATCGAATTAAACAATCGGAGCGCGTGATCTCGCAGCGAAATACCTACCATCAAGAGGATTATATACGTGACAGCCGAGCGTATAAACATAAGCAAAAAAGTCGCCAAAATCGCGTCCAGCTGCAAAACAAGACGTTCGTGTGTGTGCGTATACGGTAAGGAGATTTCGAGAAAGTGTCGCTTCCTGACTCCGCGCGTGTCTCTCTTCATTTCGCGCATTCCAGGTGCAAGGAACCCAAGCGTAATGAAAAGAACTCGGCATTATATAAAAAAAAAAAATTAAAGAATGCACGCGAGAGCGACATGTATTTATACGGGGCCAAAAAAAAAGCGCGCGTTTACGCGTTATCGAGTCAGTGTGATGCGTCGAGTTGAAAGGCATGCGATATAAAGAGGATGCACAGAAGGAGTTTTCCGTTAACGAGTGTCGTTTTATATCATCTACGCCATTCCCCCGCGACTTTTCTCTGTAAGCATTAACGATACCTTTCGTTATTTCGATAACACGGATGCACAATGCTTCGCTTAATGAATTGCCCTGTCTTTACGTAAAAATCGACGTACTTCTTACCTCCGTCGTCAATAAAGCAAATTAAAGAATAACAACAGTTTACCGCGCGCGGCAATCACCGTTTCTTTTTTCTTACCCCACGTTATATCACCCGGCCGCGAAATCCGCAATCTCCACTTTATCATCGCCATCATTCATTTGTCCACCGCGTTTTACAACCATACCAATAACCCCCGTATGTGCATACACTATAAATTTTGCACAACTCCTCGCGGCCGTGTGCACGTTAACGCGGTCGTCGCTTTTTGCGCGACAAGTGATGGTTTTCTTTTTCTTATTATCACCGCCCGCGAGTGCGAGAGAGAGAGATCCTTTCGAAAGGTGCACAGTGCAGTGCACACGGCGCTAAAAGATCCGGCAGTTAATTGAAAATCGCGGACGAGCGACGCGAGGCCATCGTAGTAGCTGCAATCACACGTATACATATACAACCCATTCCTTTCGTTTCGAATACTGTGTGCACGCGGCGGAGGCCCTGAGTATATATATATATATATATACAAGAAAACCGTCTCGTATGTGTGTATATATACGCTCGCCTTTTTTCCCCTCTCTGCTGGTGCGCCGCCGCGCGAACAAAGACGAATAAACAATTACGATCGAGGAAATTACGATACGGGGGAAGAGAAACCACTTTCATTAAAGCCAACTTAATTGTGCGAGCCTGGAATTCCTCTTTTCTTTTTGCCGCGGTATAACAGTTGCCAAAGTTTCGTTCCTTTTATTTATATCCTTTTATATAAATAAAGTTAACGCGGCTGCGTGGTAAGAGCTATGAGATATTAATGTTTGTAGGGCACGGATAAATTGCAGTGCGAATTACGTTTAATTAGGATAATAACTAATATTTAGCATGTGCGAACTTTCCGAGCGGTGCATAAACATTTTATTACCTGCAATTTAATACTGTGTTTTAGCTTTTAGCAATAGTTGGGTTTTATAAGACCAACATTTCATTTATTAGCCATTATTTTGTCATTAATTTATCAACATTGAAATTCCATTAGGTCTTAGTTTGATAAAGAAAAAAGAAACATTTAATAGGCGCAGTACAATCAAAGTAAAATATGTACCCAAACTGCAATTTTCCAGTCTTGAGCATTCGAACGAAACCTTGACGCTTACTTGTGATTTCGCGTGCATCCGGACGGTATCAAAGTATTGAACTGTCCAGGCCGGAGGTCAGTCTACACATACGCGACACTCGGCCGAGCGCGATGAATGATGACGCAACGCGCGAAATCCGCGAAAGACGCCAGAGAAGTAAAAGAGAAGAGTCGGCAATGTGCACTGAAATCAAAATTTCTCGATGATAGCCGTGCATGCGTGGAATGCAAGTTTTAAAAGAGTGTCAGGGTCGAGTTCGTATATATATGAATCTTCCTCGTTTTTCATACACTCTACATTCGCGATTTATTTACACTAATTCGCGAGATGTGTGTACATATGTACACTTTGATGATGAATCACAGTATTACTGTGCTGGTCTTTAACAAGAGAAATTTAAAGCGCTGTTAAACATTAACTTGGCATTGCTCTGACTTCCGTGTTTAATGAAAATTCGATGGAGAAAGCTTTTTTTTTTCTTTTGCTCTTTGTTTTCTCGGAAACCTTTAGCACCTATGTTTTTGTTGACTTTTTACCGCGCACTGAATCAGAACTTTTTACATTTCCCGTGTCCGTATAAATATTTTTTGCTGGTGTCAATCAGGTTTCGTCTGTATAATGAAGGAAGTCACGTTGAGAAGAGATTATCTGTTTTGCAGTGTTTTTTTCCTGCTCGTTATACTTTTACGTGTATTATAATTAAGCCTTTTTTTGGACACAGTTGATACTTGAATGTCTATTGCTTCGCAGTGCATACGAGAAAGCAGTTCTGTGAATTAGGTATATAATAAAATTATTATGTTAATTTAATTTGAAATTTGTATCGAACGTTCTGAAAAGTTCTTCTACTTGGATTATAAATTATTACCAGACTTTAGTCAAAAATCTATTCGTGCGATAAGAGTCCACACGCTGCAGTTAATGCAGCGTATAATCATAATAAACGAAGCTCAAGGGATTGAAACGAGGTCTGCACGAAGTCAAACTTACCCTAAATATACATCTACATAACTTTCTCATGAAAAGTAATAACACTCGATGCAAAAATCTACTTTACTATACAGTCGCAATTAGAAAGTAAGCCATAACATCCAATTAAAATCGACAACATCGGAAAACTTGTATTGTTCGACATCCACAAGCAGCCTGGCAGTGAAAGGATATATAAACACAAACTGCATCGAGATACCAGAATCATCATCATCCAGCTGGACAGCAAGTCGCATCACTGGCTCACAAGATCCAACAAGTAGTCGGTCGATCAATTGCACCCGAGTATAGTCCAGTCTCGTGGAAGCTGGACGGACACCTGGTGTGTCGACGTATGCCTATACGGAAAACAGGATCGACAGGCCTGGTGCACACACACACACACACACTCGTCGCACTTGGCTCTTTTCCATCATAATATTGTCATAAGGTACGTATGGACGGACGTCGGGAGGCCCATTTAAAGGAAGAGGGAAAGACCGCCTCGACCATCGCTTACGTATACATCAGGCGCTCCCAATGCGAGATGGCCGACCCGATCTCGCGGATCTTAACCTCCATTAACCTGGAATCTCAGCTCTGGAAGCATCGGCAACGTTCACAGGTGTGTATATACAAGCCTGAGCGCAGCAGCAGCAGCAGCAGTAGCCGCGACTGGGTAAATGTGTGTGGATAACCTGACCGGATCGGGGCTGGCCGCGTATACATACTGGATCTACTGGTTGTTGTGGTTGCTGCTGCTGCTGCTGAGCTGCCCACACTGCTCCTGTTGCCTGCTGTTGGCTGCTGTTCGAAAATGATTGCGAGCCGTGCCGACTGGTTTCCTCTTTTTCCTGCACCTCGCTTCTTCGGCGATCTGACCATTGTGCGAGTGTCTCTCTGTCTCACGTGTGCGCGGCGGCGGCGGCTGCTTGCGGCTCTCGTTTATAAATAGGCACCTCTATATACCGATGCCGCGTGATCATGTGCCCCTTTGCGACACCAATCGCAGACTACTGGCCCCGATTCTGGACTGCATCGACTTTAACTTCTTCTTCTTCTTCTGCTTCTTCTTCGTGTATCTTTTTTCATCGGCTTTTGTTGCGTTGCCGTGGCGGGGTGTGTTTTATACATCTGGACTGGAGGCTTCGCGATGTGTATACATAGCGATGATTTGCGAGTTTTCGCGCGAGCCTGGATTAGCTTTGACGCTATTTGTTCGGACGATGGTGCAATCTGCTGAGCCAAAAGGAGTTTCCATGATTCTTTGCTTATATTGCTTATTATCTTCAACGATCATAAACAATCGAATATGGTCAAATTCTTTATTATTTATCTCCAGAAGCTATATATATGGCAAGCTTTCGGTTGAACCTTCGGTAAAGTAACAACACAATACCCACCAACGACAGCTTAACAATACACGTGTATATCGTTAGTTGGCCAATCGCCATTGCATCTCCCGCTGCACTTCTTGATCACATCTAATTCCCGTCTCCATTAAAGCTTAACGAGCCAACGACTTCGTTCTACGATTGTTTTTCGCCGAGAGCCTGTATAAATATACATGTAATACACGTCGATTATACACTGCATCGCAGGAGAGAACCTCACGCGCTATAGATACGCAGATAAATCGGGGCTAATCAAATACGGTGTATCGGCAAGTTTGGTCCGCTGTTGTACGAGGGATCGATCCCCGTGCAAAGGGAGTCTCGCGGTTAGCTCGTCGCAAAAATGCCTATAGTTACATTGATAAACGAAGGATGCACGTATAATAAACATCATTATTGAGCCCTGGAGCCTCTCTATCTCTATCTCTCCTTAGACTGCAGACACACACACAGAGAGAGAGAGAGAGAGCGTAAAATTAATGTCCCGCGCTGCAACTATGGGAGAAGCTTATTAAGGCGTTCACAATTAACGAGCTGCTCTCCTCGAGTCCCTGTGTTTGTACATATCCCACGGGAGGGGGTCTGCTCGGCCTGGCAATTTTCAAGCCGCCTATGGAAGACACGGAAAATGTCGTTGTGCTCGCGCGCGCGTCCACTGTATATATATGCGTATACGTCAAGCCTCGCGCGTTTATCGAGTTATCGGCGCCCTCTTCTTCGCTTTCATTATCGCTACTTAGACTTTCATCTCCGTGGCGACATTAGCGATCCTGGACTGCCGTCCGAGCCCCGGTATACGTATATCGACATTGTGGATATACTATAGTGAAGTCTCGAGAGAGAGACTGGGCGATGCGATATCCTCTAGTGTACAGGAGCCCGGGAAATTTTGCTCAGGCTGGCGCTTAGGGCGAGGATCTCTGGCAACGTTGATTGCAATTTCGTGCCGGGATGGTTTTTCAGACCTTGCGGATGATGCTAGCCGATGTTGATTGTTGCTGGCTAGTTGCTTTGTTTACTTTCGGGGGAGGGGGGGAGAGAGACACTTTTGCCAGATCGATTTTTATGGCTTTTCATTTCAGTGAATAAGACAAATTCTACTGGAATGATACATTGTTCTTCTAGTGAAATGTCCTCTATTTCATATAGTATTCGATTTAGGAAGTCAAATATTTTTTTTTTTTTTTTGAATGTGAATAAGTATTAATTTCATCTGACAAGGTAACATTTGTTTAATAAACGGGTTTCTATTGTATGAATAAAATATAGATTTATTTTTTTGTTAAATTATGCATTTGTGTCATGTAGATAATAATTGAGGTTCAGGTCGCAGATGAAAGAAATGAAAATAATTTAATGCTGCTCTCAATTCCGAGATTCTTGAATTTTAGCGAAATCCCCGAGAGAAACTAAAACACGAGGCTCATTTTTTATTTTCCGGTTCTAATTTTAACGGTATACGCTCGTTACATGACTTGATGGAATCAAGATATTTAATGTCTTCGCTTCGAATCGAATCAATCAGAGCGAAGATAATAAGATTTTCAAGTATATAATAAGAAGAATAAAAGAAAAAAAAGGAATACATCTATACCGCCATGTATTATATACGAACGAAAAGTAAAGTGGTAGTAAATCGAGTATAAATGCATGTGTAATTTGATAAATAATAATCATTTAATGAGTTACCGTTACGATATATCATCATTATTTTTAACTATACGATTACAATTTTGGTTTTACCGCTACGAATCGAATCTTCAAACATTCAAATAAACCCACGTGAAACACGCTGCATCTATAGTAAATCTTTAATAATCGCCGGGGCTCCACAGCGAGATAAAGACAAATCTTCCCTAATCTCGCGTGCAAACAAACAAAAAATCGTAGTAGAGCAGCTAAAAGAGCCGAGAATCGCCACGGAAAATCTGGCGATTGTTTGCCTCCGAAATAAACATCGCCTTGAACTTTTCGCTCGTATAAGCTTACGTTACACGCACCGAATCTCCGCAGTTTCGCGTGTTATCAAAGCAAATCCGCGCCTCGCTAATCTTCACGGGGTAGAGGGGAACCGGTCGAGTAAAGAAAGAAAAAAAAACACACGCATGGCTACTGGACCGCGAGAGATGACCGCTACAACGTGTATACTAGCCACGTAAAAACAATGGCGAAGATCCCCTGCGATGTTTTTCTTCCCGCGGTGAGACTTTCGTTTTTCGAGCAGCGACGGTTTGTTTAACGCCTCCACGACTCTCTAAACTATCCTAAAGCGGTCGTTCGAATCGAGCGGTCGGAAAATTTTGGCGAGCTTGAATCGCGCCTCTTTCAATTGCTGGATTTATCGTCGAAAAATAAGCACATCCCGATCATTCCGCAGCAGCTTTCAAGTCGACTCGCACGGATTACTAACAAATACGATTTCCGATATAAGTATACGTATACTTTGCTTTCGAGTCGTGTACTTTTTTTTTTTCAAAACCCTCTCTAGTGTGGGAAACTAACTTGAATCTACGCAACTGTTTCTTTCGTTACAATCTTTCTCGATTGCGCCAGTATAATTCG
Organism: Megastigmus stigmatizans; assembly: GCA_900490015.1. NCBI lineage: Eukaryota > Metazoa > Arthropoda > Insecta > Hymenoptera > Megastigmidae > Megastigmus > Megastigmus stigmatizans. The sequence goes on along the minus strand of UELV01144162.1, from coordinate 10,910 downwards.
AAAGCTACACATGGGCGAAATAGATAAGCTCTTAGATGCTTCGCTATCGCAATTAACACATATTTCTTCCTCATTCATTATTGCGGAATTGATAAAATGCTTTTGTAATTGAACGCATTAATAAAAGGCGTCGACAGCAGCAACAGACAGCATTTGCATTCGCTTAGAGTGAATCGCTTACTCGCTTGGCGATCACACGCGCACGCACGTTTGTTTTTCAACTGTTGTCAAAATATTTATTGCGCCAGACACGTTTTCTGACTTCGAGATATTTAGCCGATCAATAACAGAATGATTATTCCCCTATACCGAGGAGAATACTTTCGTTATATCGATGGGAATCGTGACGACTCGTTAATAGTATAACATTAATTAACAATCGTATATTTTCAAATTGTACAGTTGATTAACTTTAATGAAATGCATAGGTAATTTATAACAAAAAAAAAGTTTGGACAAATTATTATCTTTCAAAAGTTCAGAATGTTGATCGCGTAGAGTTTTTTTTTCTAATGTGAAAGGGAATCTAGCGAGAATTTTCTCAACGAGCACGTGTTGGCGTTTAAATTTAGAAACAAGAACATAACCCACATCTTTAGATAAATACAGACTAAAAACGAGAATTCTCTCTCTCTCTCTCTCTCTCATGATGATTAAGAAAACTCAAAACACGCGAGCTTCTCCATTCATATTAAATGGCCTGGCTAACAGGATTTTTTCACGTATACTTATGAGTACTCCCCAGACAAAGTAAATTAATACTCCATTAAGAGTACAGAACAGTTATGTTCTCTTTCAAGACTACAGGAATGACTAATTCGCATTTTTCACTGAATCACCATACAAAAAATCTACGTACGTAATATCGAGAACATAAACTAAATTTATTATAACCAATATACGATACAGTGACGAGCGAATAATAGTTTAATTGCAATTAATATCGAATCATCATTCATAGTTAGGACTGGCAGTCACAACACGTAGACACATACACGCGCACACATTACTTCAAAACCAAAACAAATGCCAATTCAAGTCGTTGGACGCCCGATAAAATTGACACAATCGCCTGGAATATCAATAAGAGTGTAAGATTTTAAAGGGTGTAACATATAAAAATAGACCATCAGTTTCAAAACATATTTGTTATACTCTCGAAAGGGTCTCGAGGGGAACGATACGTCGATTAAAGAAATATATATATATCAATTTACATATACGTAACAGCACTAGCAATATTTAAATCGTAAATTATTGTCTCAATATATAATAGTTCCACGAAAACGTGCGCATAAATTAACGCAAGATATATAACGACTTTGCACAATGTTCCCCGCGCTATTTCTCTTTATTTGCACATCGCAACGATTAGCTACAATAAAATTAATCAATCTTTGCATAAACATAAATACTCCATCAAGTCGAATGAATGCGGAAAGAGATGCTCAAACATTTGGCGTTGCTCCACCAGCCAACAGCTACATTTTTACAGGATATCAGCTTAAAAATTAAGGCCAAACTGTATCGGTCGAAGTGAAATCCGGTATTACATCTAAACAACAATGTATAGAAGAGTATTTGCCCAAGAGCTGTGCAAAAGTGAGGCGAGGGAATAATAAGTACATTCCCCAGGCTCGACTGGTCAAACCCATCTAATAACACTCGCAACACCACGAACGAACAGCCTCATAAGAAAAAAAATATCTCGTTCGTTCGCAATATAAGAAATCGTCGCTTACACTTACCCTCTCGTAACTCGAGTTGCAGTTTATATATCGTTGATCAACGTCAAATCGTTGTTGTCGGTCACGCGAATGAAAATCTGCCGATATTGCGCACCGAAAGCTCCAGCCACTGCACCCACAGATATACATATACAAAACACGCACTCTCGGCTACAGCTTCCTCCCTTTCTCGCACTCAGACGCGCGCGCGCGCGCGCGCTCACGTCAAACGTCACAATTTACTGTTCTATCCAGCTCTCTCCGTAAGCGTTCACTTCTCCACTCGGTCGCGCGCGTCGCTTTTGTTATTATCGCGGAGAGACGAGTTATAAGTCGGCGATGAGCAACTGCACGAGAGCTTGCGAAAGATTTTCCTCGTACGAACGCGCCTCGCTTATACCTTCTCTCTCTCTCTCTCTCTCTCTCTCTCTCTCTCTGTCTGCACGTATATATCGCGCGTATTTACAAATACGTGGCGCGCGCCGCGATCGAGGCGGCAATTTCAAAGTTTCGCGCGCTTCTCGCGCACACACTGAACACTTCTCTCGCTCGGCCTACAAGTGGCTCGGACAAAACAGCCGAAAGAACACGTCTTGGAAATCATCGAGAGAGAACGCGCCGCTTCTTCCTCCTCTTCTCGCCTCTGCGCCGTTTTTTTTTTCTTTTTTTTTATCTCACGCGAGCCACGAGCACTTTCACCTTCCGCTCAGCCACTCGCTTCTCTCTCGCATCGTTCGATTCCTCCTCGTATCTGTACGGATTCTCGCCCTCCTCGGCGGCTATATAATAATGTCGGGCCGCCGCCGCCGCTGCCGCAGCCGTAGCCGCAGCCTCGCGCGCACGTGCACACCACCGATCACTTTATCGCGCGGCTCGCATCTTCCGCCCGCCGCTCCCTCCGTCTACTGTATATGTAATATACCCACCAAATAATCGGGGATTGATCCGCGATTTGCTCTCCCTAAGCCAGAGGGGCTCGCTTTTTAGCGGCCCTGTATAAATAGCGATAGTCGATCTTCCACTATATAGAGTCAGACGAAAACCGACTCTCTCTCTCTCTCTCTCTCTCTCTCTGTGTTTCTCGGACAGCACTTAATTCACTGCAACAACAAATAACAACGGAACGACACTTTTGCGATGTCACACTCGCGGTATATTTATATATGTATCACCAATGGATCAGTTGTGCCGTCTGCGTGTTCGGAGCAAAAAAATCGGTGCGCGCGCTCCGATCTATAATTCGATATGCGGAAAGGAGAGCGATTCCGTGCCGACCAAGGAGATCTCTCTCTCTCTCTCTCTCTCTCTCTCTCTGCCTTGATCGCGATCTCCGGCTCGGCGCCCGAGTATATATCTATACTCGGACCGTCTATGCACACACACACACACGCGTATAGCTATATAGGTACTTCCCTCGCTTATCTCTTGATTTCTTTTCTGTGTAATAAATATTTCAGCGGTGGATTTGAAAAAACAGAGAAAAAAAAACCCAGAAAAAAAAAGAGCGAGGGCTATTCCGTTTACGTGTCCGCCGTTGGGTCTCTCGGTCGTGAAACGAGAAGATCGCGGAGCTGCGTCTCGCGGGGCCGTAACGTTGCGGGCGTCGAGTGGCGACTGCCGTCGGTTCTCCGGCCGCCGCCGAGGCTGGCTGCCGCTGCCGTTGCTGCCGTTGCTGCTGCTGCTGCTGCTGCTGCTGCTGCTGCTGCTGCTGCTTTCTGCCACAGCGCCGCTGCCGCTCGGCTGCTCCCTTCCCTTTCCCACTCAGCTCTTTCTCTCTTTCTCTCTCTCTCGCTCTTTCGCTCTGTGTGTCGAGAAAGACAGAATACGCTGCTCTCCGAGTGTATATATATATATGTGTGTGTGTGTGTGTGTACGTGTATATATATATATATATAAATGTATTCTTGTCTTTCTCTGTCTTTCACTCTCTTGGAGGTATGGAGCTGCTGCTGCTGCTGCTTCGCGAAGATCGAAATAATAAGGAATAGAGGGTACGGAGCTGAGAGCGAAGAGAGGAAAAAGCGGGAAAAAGTGAAAGAGAGAAGGAGAAAGAGAAGGAGGAGGATGAGGAGAAGAAGGAGGATCGAAGGAAAAAGCGGAGCAAAGAGGAGGTGGAGGACGAGAAAACGTGATGCATAATGAGAAAGGATGTCCGGAGAAACTTCAGCTCGCCAGCTCGACTCTCTTAACAACTGTTTCGCTCCTCGTATCTATTTATCACTGTTAATATACTTTCCTTGCAGCTTTTATCAAATGCTTTTTGGACCTGAACGCGAGACTCGAACGCGAGAAAATTCTAATTGTTTACACATTTTATATAGAAATAGTCGCAATAAAGATTATTTATTACAAGTAATCAGATTCGAACTTGTAACAAGGATTATCGCAATTTACGCGAATAAATTAAACGTATTTGGTCATTGACAAGCCTTTCACTCGAGACGAAGTTGAGAATTAGCGAGCGAGAGCGAATCATGACTTCTCGTGCCGCTCGCTACAACGAGCCGTTAATAAGCATTACTTATAACTTCGAATGCAACAACTGAGTAACGACTCACTTCAGCATTGTTAATAGTCGATTTGAATAATGCTTCAAAGGAATACGTATACTCCAAGATATATATATACAATATATGTAATACTTCTCAAAGCCTGAGCGCATGTACATTTTCCATTTGTTCCACATTTTGCATTAACATCGCCTGTCTCGCTCCAAGTTATTCATTGCTGACGCGCTGCAGATAGAGAATAATAAGAGAACGAATGCGCTGGGAGAAAGAGAAAAAGAAATAGAGGTAAGAGGAGAAAATGAAGTAGCCGAAATGTGTATTAAAATGTGTAACTTGCTAATATCTTTCCATAATTCTTAATCGGCGTGATAAAAGTTGCGCGATTAATCCGTTTAGGCATATTATATATTAATAAATTTTAAGCGATATGATTATTCTTATGCTTTTCATCGATATCGAGCATTTCTTCACGAGTTATATACTTAGAACTTGATTAGCGAGCTATGAGTAAGTTAAGCGAATGTACTGAAAAATTAAATGTATAAAATCGCGATGAAAAGGATTGCAAAACGTGCTAAAAACGATTATGTATAGTAATAGACAACAACGTAATATCAAAGAGTAACGATTGAAATAAAGAATAAACAATGATAATTTTATTTCTAATGTCTTCTATAAATTTTGAAAATTACATTATAATATTTCTTTATGACGCGTAATATATCGATCTCGATGCATATAGATTTAGAATATATTGACCCAGTGAAATGAGTGCCGCGTCTTAATTTATATCATAGTGAATTATTTAAGCATTGTTAAGCAACTTCGAGATACTCATTAAAACCTAATAAATTCAATGAATAATTGATACGTTACTACTTAGCAGTTGCACAGTTTGTTTTAGTTAATCATCCTATGTTAAAGTTCGTATTAGCATTAGCAAGAATCTTTTACTTTTTTTTATACTTATTGAGATTATATTTATGAAACAACGATGCCGCACGCTACATACCTATAAACTTTAATACGGATCTCGACTACAAAATATCTCATTCCATTCTTCTTTTTAGTAACAATCATCTACAGCTCTATAAGACAGTATCTTTGCTTCATCGAATAATTTTTGACACTCACCATAAGCATAAACAAAAAGCCACAAAAACATCAGTTACAACTCATCTAAAAGCATAACCATCCCGTATGCTCATCTCATCGCAACAAGTCTCAACTATATACGCGCGCTGCAGTCTGCAAGGGTCGCGCCACCTAATTCGAAAAGCGAGAGAGAGAGAGAGAGAGAGAGAAGCTCGCGTGCAGCACTACAGTACACCTCCCTCGCCACGTTTTTTCCTCAACGTCTAATGGCATTAGGAGCGGGTAGTTCCCTATAGCTGCGGAGACCCTCCGTTTACCGCGTGTGTATACCGGGCAAAGTGCACTGCCACGCTCGTGCGCGTGCCTCAGCTCCACCCTCGTCCTGCCTATATATATATATATGTGTATTAACAGCTCTGCTCGACGCGCTCTGCTCTACACTGCAATCTGTGATTCTCTACATGCACGGTGCTTTCATCTTGTGGTAACTTTGTCCTCCGCGAGTCGTTCGCAGCATAACGTCACTTTCACTCGTGTGGTATTAAGTATTGGTTTTGCGGAAAGCATTCGTCGTTTTTCAATTTGGGTCATTACGCGGTGATGAAGTATTGAATTTCATAAGGTAGAGTTCCTATAAGTCCCTAAGTATGTATTTAATTTTGTTTAAAGGGTGCTGCTTTGAATTTTCAACAATTGTAGAAAATAATATTTGTTGAAACTTTGGAGCTTGCGGACTTTCCATAATTGGTCATTATTTGTGTACGAAAAGCTTAGAAGCACATTTTCCAAATTAATCTTGCATCTCACAAATTGCCCTACGATGTACAGCACATTTTTTGTCCAGCTACCGGAGCTATAGCCACCTAGCCAATTTCGCATTCTTCTATATACATTCTCACATTTACGTCGTCATAACGGTAAAGCCCACGAAAACCCATAAGATATAAAAGTTCGGTTTGATTAAAACCCAGACATAATTGGGGAATATATACAGAGAGAGAGAGAGGGTCACGAGGGAGGATATAGAGAAAGTGAGAGACAAAGGGAGAGTGAGAGAGTGAGATAGCGAACGAAGAGAGAAGTTTATATTTATAGCGAGAGGCCTGCGCGTCGCGGCAAAACACTTTGTGAAACTGCGCGCACCTGACGCACCGCGCGCGCCGCGGCGGGACCGGCCATTATAAATATGCCAAACCAGCTCGCACGCGCAAGCCTCTATATATATGAATATGTGTGTACGTGTGTGCACGAGAGAGAGAGAGAGAGAGTGAGAAGCTTTTTGGAAGAGAGCGAACCCCTGTATAATGTGTACGAAATAAATCAAGCACATGGAGAACTTGCCGGAAGGTATTATCGTTAAGGGGTCGGTCGGTCGGTCGGCGCGAACGCGAGACTCGAACCCAACACCAAGCCGGAACATCGAGATGAGAGAGAGAGAGAGGGGACATGAGCGATAATAACGTAATAGGATTGGCGAGATGAGAAAAACAAAGTCTGTATGGAACACTCTGGACGAAAACGTTGAGCCGAAATGGATTTGAGTCGAACGTAATAATTGATCTTCTATATTGACGAAAGTAAAGCTTGACTACGTGCGGTTCTGATTAATTGAGGAAAGCTCAGAGATAACTGTCGGTCCATCCAAGAGATTAACAACGGTACAAATTAAACATCTTTTATGATAAGGTCGCAAAAGCTGATCCGATAGTGTCCCGCAACCCCTATTCCAACCCCAGCCCGGACAAATTATAATCCACAGATCTATAAGTGCAGGCGATTTCGGATAAGCATCTACAAAACTGATACGTCCTATATGCAGGAAATAAGGAGCTGCAAGAGATTCCACGATAATAAAGTCTTCTCGAGAAACAAAGTCGCAGCCATCGTACAGAGTAATTTAATATCAACAAAAAAAAAGAAGGAGAAGAAGCTGCGCGGCAGAGAAAACCATTCCCAGATACGAGGATTTAATTCATCATTTCAGCCGCAGCGCATTTCCTTGACTTCCCCCCACACTATACATATACGCGACATTCCCGCGGGTATACATGCGTATATACTCGCCACTAAATCCCGCCTCGGGACAGAATCCGGGCAACACAGAGAGAGAGAGAGAGAGAGAGAGAGAGAACCTATATCGTCCCATATAACGTCGCTGTCGGTGTTGCGTACATGCCAGGGGGGTGGAGCTCAGTCCTGATAAGGCTCGTTAGCCCTCTCTCTCTCTCTCTTTCCCCTCCGATTCCCGGATACTACACTCTCTTTTTCGCGTACGTAAGCTTCTGTCGAGCTCTTTGTTTTATAGAACTCGGGGCTCATGCCCATATGCCATACGGCTTTGTGCGTGTCACGCGTATTAGGATTTACCCGATTTTATTACGTTAATGAATGGAGTACCGGCTGAGAGCTGGATGTTGTTTGAGTATCAAAGGGCTTGTGTACTTTTATAATTACGAGCTTGTAGAGCTTAGTTTGACGGAAGCTCTCTCTTTCTCCGAGCAAAAACTGAGAAATTCTGGAGGGCACAGGGCTACATAAGATATAGCCGGAATTTGGTGCGCAGTTACTGATGAGCGAGAGGTGCAGGGAAGAAGCGCAAAGAGATGTGTGTTTGTCGCTATAGCCATGCGATAGTGCAATTAGTCTGCCTCTTACGTAGTATACGCGACCCTTGATAACGAATGTATCTGGCTTCTTCTCGAGACGGCGTGAAAATGCAAAGGTATAATGGATCGCTTCTTTCCCTACTCGACTGATATACTTTTCGGCCTAAGTAAACTAGCTCTTATCGTGAATTTGTTCAAATTAGATATGAAAATACGAATTTTCTGTACATACCTATAGGTAAAGAATTTTTCGTTACGATCAGCTATTTCGTAAGTTTTACTTCGAGCTCTAAAAATATGTGAAAAAGCTGTTGCGGGTATAATAATGCTATTGTGGCTTATGCAAATATTCGTTAGCTGCAGCAGTGGATATCTATAGGTATACGCGTATACGTGGGTGGCTTAATTGCGACTCAAAACTTTTGTACGTGATGTAAGAGCGGAAATGCTTTTAGAAGACAATACTTATAAATGAAATAAAAAGGGCGTTAGCTTTGCGGGGCAACGGAATTCAATGAAAATAATCTGATAAATCAATTCATGTATACAATTCAATATTTTCGAATTTCATACAAAGATTTAGAAATGAAATAGTTTACGAAAATTACGTAGATATTTCCTGTTTGAAAACTAATCAATTACGTATACTCAATCGATCACCATTTTTACACTATAACAATGCACCTAACAAACATCAATCTCTTTCTCCTTTAACTCACTCTTATCTCGAAGCATATACAATCACAAACCAAAACTCGTTCAGCGTCTCAACCGTTTCCCACAAAAACACAGAGCATATCTTGTAATATTAGCAGAAAAGAAAAAAAAAGAGCGCGACAGTCCCAGTGACACATAGAGAACAATCTCTCGGGGCATCGACAGCACACACACACACACACACACACACATAAACTCGCAAATATATATATATATATGTATAAATTAGTCGGTTGCACGCATGCTTGCACGAACTTGAGACGCATGCGGTATATGTATGTATTGCAGCGAAGGCCATGAGACGGTGCGCAATTTTCTTTCTTTGTTATACACACTCGCGAAGAGCCTTTCCTTTCTTCTTGCAGCTCGTCCGTGCGCTGCTTTCTTTCTTCGACTCCAGTCTTACGTGCGAGTATAAGTGTGTATGAACGAATTTCGGTCGCTTTTTATACGAGAAGTGCGCATTCGATTGTCTTGGAAATTACGACGTTTGGTGGATGGGAGTAGCTCAGATTACTCGGAGGAAGTGGTAAACGCCGTTTGCGTGCAAAATATATAAAGTATCATAACGGATTCTCTTGGCTTATGCATAAGTTTTTGTTGCCGGATTTCGGAGCGAATCTCATTCATTGTCCCTCTTTTCGGTATTATTTTATTGGCGAATAGGAAATAGAAATACTATTTGCGCAAGAAGCGAATTCCTTGAATAAATCGCGCAACGATAACCCGGCTTGATATTCTCGCTAATATTATATTGATCAACGCGATCGCGCTCCATAACTATTGTGTTTTTCCCAAAATACTTAAAACCATTATTGTTGATATCGAAATGACGCAAATCTTACGCATATCCACCGCTACTATAACGCTTAAATTCGGATTCTCACAAACACTGCATTCCGTTCCCATACTCAATATTCGCGTATGTACAAATAAATCGGTATAATGTATACGCAAAAAGTGCGTGCAAAAAAAGTGCGCCGAGTCAGCATCTATGCGCTTACGCCATGTAAGGCAGACGCAAAACACAAAACCACGTGTATTGTTTCTCTCTCTCTCTCTCTCTCTCTCTCTCTCGATTCGAATTTCGTATCGATCGTTAATAACGCGGCGACGGCTCATTATAAAATCTAGGTATTCGTGCACTTGCGTTATTTCGAGAATCCACTCGCGCGTACACATGTAATGTGTTGTATATACGCGCGGCTTTTTTTTCCGCGAAAAGCGTTGAGTGTTTTGTTGGGGAAACGAAGGACTTTTATGAAACGTTGCTCAGCACTTTATATCGCTCTCTCTCTCTCTCTGTATGAGATCGTGTGTATCGATCTGCATTTGATTGTATTTATGAAAAATGTCTTTATTGCGTTCGGTCAAGTTCTTTCGATGTGTATCATGCTTCTACACAGGATTTCGTAATATTTAACAATAAATTTATTAGATTATATATATTTTACAATTATATTGATTTCCTATGTTTTTATTGTCTTAGATACGCCACGAATTTATATAAATTAGGTAATATTCAAATATTAATATTTGTTATATATCACGTGTAATTTACGAAAGGTTAATTGTATTATTGAAACAAGCGATCAACACCTGTAACTAATTATAATTTACATTTAACTGAAATTATTTACCTAACATCACACATTCATAAAGTCTTTTTCTGGAAAAAATCCAGGAAAAATCAAAGAAATGTAAAGAACGTTACATGAAATTTTACGGATAAACGCGATTTTCCCTTAATTAAAACGTTACCACGAAAGCCCCATATTAGCCAAATTATTTACTCGTCTGCAGAAGCCACGATCCTCACCCACCGCATCACAGCCGGAGCAAGCGCAAATTCAACTTTTTAACTAATTAATCCATGCGCTTTTCTGCACACACACACACAGAGACGCCATATATAGCCCTGCAAGATCATCGCTTTTGATATACCGCCGCGGCTATACGTTCCTGCACCACAGACTCGCTCGCTCGCTTACATATCCGGCAACGCGGCGATCAAACACACTATAAACTGCGCCTTAATTTTAATTGAAAATCCGCAAGTCAAACGCGCGCGCCGGTAAAGAGCAGCGCTTCGCGAAATTGCAGCAGCTGAGGCCCCTCGCGGAAAGTTCAGCCTTTCCAAACCTCCTGCGCCCACCTTTCGTAATTAATTAAATTATTAAAACTCAGCTTCTCAACCGGGTCTATATATATATATGTATTCGGCCCCGAAGAACATCCGGTTTATACATATAGGA
>UELV01144160.1:0-12709 GCA_900490015.1 Megastigmus stigmatizans | reverse complement strand
TATATATATATATATATATATATAAAACTTAACGTTTGGTTACTATAAAATATCTATATAAGAATAATTACTGTATATCCGATTCAAATCGACCCAACAAAAAGAGGCAAGCATCTTTGAAACTTATTTGGTTCGGATATACCGTAATTATTCTTATATAGATTGAAAATTTTAGTGTCAACTCACTGCAACAATCCGTTATTAGCTATACTAAAAGAACAGGTACCAGATTGTCAAGGCTATCAATGGAACGAAATTAAACAAGCGATATATGTTATAAAGTTAATAACCGATTGTGCTTGGCAGCCGCATCTCGAAGTTTCATCGATAGCTCGCCATCTGTTGCGCTCACGCGATACTCGCCCGCCCCTCGGCTGCACGAGATTAAGAAAGTAAAGTTCGCGGTGTGTTGAAATTTTTACAGCAAAAAGCGCATCGGAACGCGAACAATTACGTTTAAGTGCGGCAATGCTCAGCGGCAGCCACGAGAGAGGAAGGAGGAGAGACAAAGGTATAAAAAATAGACGATGCGCTCGAGCTCCGTATCTGTTGTATACATATATATAGTGGGAGAGAGAGATATGCGCATATACATAGGTATATAGTACAGTTTGATTGATTCGGCACTCAAGCTGATTGACTCCCGATCGTACGCCATACACGAAGCTTTCCATGCTCACACACCCGATTCTCCACTGTTTGTGCGTGTGTATACACTGGTGGGGTCAGTCACCGCTTATCCGCCCCTCTTCTCTTCTACTTCCTCTCATCGTCTAATTCCGCAAGTTTGGCTATATACCTTTTTAGGGGTGCATGGAAATCTGGCCAGGCTTTCGTTCGACCGATTTCATTTGCATTTAATACGAACCTGTATATATACTCAATTGGAAGAGAAAAGCTCAGATTCCAAGGCTAGATATATGTATATATACATCGCGTAAGCGCTCGGAGCTATTGTTTGGTAGACTGACGAAAAAAATTTAATATTCACTTTTAGCTCGCTCGTTGAATATACTATAGCTACTTTGCGAGGGGGTTCGCCGTAGTATCGATGAATTCCGATGCAAATGGATTTACTGCTCTATTTTCGTTTTGCGCGCCCATGAGGGTTGGCTTATCTCGTGTTATCGATATTCGGTACGAGTTTTTTGTTTAGTATTTTTCAGTAAGATATTAAGTGTGTCGGTAGATTTTTTTCTACGTCCATATCTATAGAAGCTTAAATTTGTTGATAAACCAAATAGTTGAAAAATAATTTTTATTATATGAAAAGTGACTAGCAATAATCTCATTAATCGACTTGGTCATTAATTTGAAATGTGCGTATTTGATAATATTAAATTGAAGAAGGTCAGGAGATGCCGGCTATGAGTCATCGCACTCCGGACTCGTTGAAATTAAGCTTATCTAAAATGTCGTGTGTGGGCGATGAATTTCCCTAAAGTACATAAATACCTCATTCACCATTTACATGCATAACGAGGCGAAATTTTAGCGAGAAACCATTACAATTTTCAGATGTGGAGCGAATTTCATTTTGCAAATATCGAGAATAAGCTGCATAGTACAGAAAGTTCAAAAATAAAGAAAGGAGCTCGTGCCTCGTGCACACAGCTGTTATCGCCGCCAACACACACAGAAACAGACAGACGGGGCATGGGAGTACAGCCGGCAAAGTACATCAGTGGATTTTACGACCATAGCCGAGTAATTACTCGCCAGTGCATATATATGTATATTGTGAGCGGGATGATACAGCGACGACTAAGACTGCGAGTACGACGACGACGACGACACTCGAGGTAGCATAACACGCTGGGCAAACACTCGCTCGCGTATCATCGCCGTTAAATCAGGAACACAAAGTGTCTTCGCGTCCGTTTATGTCGCAGTATAAACATCGGACGTAGCGCGCGCGAGAGCAACTTTTTTTCTCTCTGTTTGTTTATATAAGACTGTGTGACTGCATGTGTGTCTTTAATGTTTATTCTTGGGAAAATGTTCGCGTCTCGGATTTTGATCGCGTGGGTTCGAACTGTACACGGCTTATGAGCAACCTACTTTCGCGTCTCTGGCAGCTAATTAGCCTGCGGGGGTCATGGTAAGAGTACACCCCGTTCGGCTCTATACACGCGTGTGTGTTTCCTGATTAATATATACATATATATGACGCGTTAATGAGATTACGAAACTCTTTATTCTATTACATTTAATGCATATGGGTTAAGAAGATTGTACATGATTTATACATATGCAAGGTTTGGATATATTTTCACACACACATATATATATATATATACCTATCGGGTAAATATTGGGTTTGTATAAATGGACGTAGCAATTTTTAAGGACTGTTTGTTTTTACCATATTTAAATGTACCTCGATGACACGGATCATTTTTTTTTCTTTTTTGTCCATTTTTTTCAACAATCATTAATAATGGCTAGAACAAAATACGTATACGTATCAGTTACAATGACCTAGTATCCGTACTGGAATTTTCATCCGTACTGTAATAAAACGCTAAATTTACGACGTTAACAAACCTATAAATAACAAAATTCTAAATGAGTAGTCTATGCAGCCTCTTTTTGACACCAATAAAATCATTTTATATCCCGATCAAAACAAAATTCAAAATTATCTTTTATTTGCGTATCATCGATATTAATCAAAAGCTAAATTTTACCTAATTCAAATAGTTTACATTAGGCGTATAACATAAATAAATTAATTTTTATTCAAGATACATATAGTGTTTTTACAAGCATGACTTGAAAAGAAGGTAAGATTATGGTATCTCAAGCAATCTGAATAACTCCTATGATCTCTTTCAAATATCGTAAAACACCAATTGGCAGGAAAAGTAGGCGACATAAAATACCTCGAAACGCATAGCCTCAGCGCAGTGAAAACTAACGTCGATCTTATTTAATTGCAAACAATCCTAGCCTCGCAGCTTCGCAATTTTAATCTGGCCTTATGTCCTTTCGAAAATGCGGGCTCGTGCATTTCAGCCCAGGCTGCAGGAGTATGAAAAAAAGAATTAGATGGAAAAAAGCCGGAATAGGTATAATATTAAGTACACTCGCGGCCGAGGCGCACGCCTAGGAACAGCTATAAGCGCAAAGCGAGAAATATTTCCCTCGCGATTGCGCGCGAGTCGAGAGATCAAAAGCCGAGAGTCAGCGACACCGACACTCTCCCTCTCTCTCTCATTAATGCAAAAAAGACGCGAACTCACGACAAAGGAGCTGCGCATAAGCTTCGCACTTCACTTGGAATCTCGCCGTTGTGATCATACCATAATAACTTTTCTCTCCTCTCGCGTGGCTCAAAGCTGCAGCTACTACCGCCGCCGTCTCTATATCGATTTCCGAATAACGAACCCTCGCCCATCTCAGTCTCTCGCCGCGAACAAGACAAAGGCTTTACTGCTGCCGCAGCCTTTCTTTTTTTTCCCGCACTCGTATAAGATTGCGGAATGAAATTAATCGTCCGAGAGATACGAATTTGTGGGATACATATATATATATATATATAGATAGCGTGGAGGCGAAAGCAGTTATGCTCGTCGCTTCACTTGACTCCTGTCTGTGTGTGTGTGTGTGTGTGTGTGTGTGTGTGTGTGCAGGACAACTTTTAACCCCCAGGCATTCCGCTTGCAACGTGGTATTATTTAATGAAGGGGACGCGGCGATGCTGCATCGACTTAATGGCCCGCAAGTGCACCGATTTCAAGTTTACTCGATCGAGAGATTCACGATTGGCTTTGGTTAATTAGCCGATCTTTCTCCCGTTTTTTTCGGCTTGGCCGCAGTTTAAAAGTTGGAGGTACTGTAACTTTCGGGAAAAAAAAATAATGAATTTTTGCAAGAATAATGACTTTGGTTGAATACAGAGAAATCAGACGCGCGCAACGCTTTGCTAGACGTCGTTATTTCACCTAAAAATAACGAGCAAAGTTTTCAATGAATCGCTTCCCTTCGGGTATCTTTGATATTACACTTTTATATGTAAGTATAAAGATAAAGTGTGAAATGCTAAAAGACTTACGAAAATATTCTAAAACCTAAAAGTTTCGCAATGAATTACCGATACATCTAAATAAAACGAAATTCGAATAACAATTGCATCTTAGGCGCATTTTCACGTTTTGTCTCGCAGTTATGTTAGCAAGACACCTCGAATGTTTGAGCCAAAAATACCAGGCCGCAGGTGATGAAATTTTGTCTTTTCTCATCGCGTGCACTCATTTCGCGAGCCCAATTTCCGCCCAAGACTTTTGTGCAGCAGCTCCTAGCCCGGCCGAATTGGGCGTGAAAATTCGTCACGCATTCTACTCCGCAGAAGCAGCGTTGCACCGAGTACAAAGAAAAAGAGGGAGAGAGAAAGCGCACGAGTGAGAAAGAAAAGGGAAGCAAAGGAAAGAGAATGAAAAGGTTCATTGTCGCCGAAAAATCCACTAGGTGCACACACCCTGATATTCCTCTATTGATAAAGAGTCGCTCGGCGCATTTTTGTCTTTAGCTTTTCGCTCCTCTTCTCCCACAGCAATTCTCCCCTCGGTCTTTCTTATATTCCGGATTCGTGCGTCCTGAGACGCGTTGATATAGGTCAAGTCTCTCCACTCAGCTCTCGAGTCAAATCAAAGTTTCGATTTTTTTCTGCCCTCAGACTCTCTGCACCTGCTTCCGTGCGATGTGTGTGACGAATCTCAAGCTTGCATTCAGCGATAACAATAGTTTATTAGCTCCTCAAGTCGAAATTTTGCCCTCGTATTTTTCATGCTTCCACAACGTAATTCCTATTTTTTTCCAAATATTAATTAAACACTCGAATAAACATTTTTGTTTCGGCTGTGCGCGTATCAAAATGGCCACCCACACCCTTTTCGGTTCTTATACGACCAGGAAATTAATTTTTCCCGTATAATAACAGCTGCTGCGGTAAAATAATACAAAATTCCGCTTGTACGCACAGGATCAAAGACTTGTTAAACAAGTATAACCTTCCGTATACCGACAAAGAATTTTAATTTCGTATCGGCAAACCAATTTGTCGCGCGCACCCGTTGGCAAAGAAGCGCATGCCCGGATTTTTAATTCAGCGACTGTGCGTTATAAAATATTTACTGCGCATATATATATATATAAAAGGCGCCCGCGGGCCAGAGGTCACCGCCATAGGAGATCGAATTATCATTGATTTATCTGGTCAATTTTCACGGCATTGGATGTCCGCGACAATGGAAAATTGCCATCGGCAACCAAATGCGCACTTCGGGGATTTCAATTCGCGCGCTAAATCGCGCGCTTCATCTCTGCCACATAATTCACACTGGCCGTAACTTCTTTCTCGGTAATATTTTGGCTGGCGTTATACGCTTTTATTTGCTCGTCGCGTCCGATCGATCAGGCATACAGCTTGTGCATTATGCAGGAAAGGAGAGGCGAGAGGGAGAATGCGCCGCGACACGATATTACGGGCGCGATTTCCGGTTATCTTGCGGCTGGACGTACCGATGCAAAATGTATATGCGCAATAACGTGAGCCGATGTTCCCCGAGAATGTTAACCACCGAGTTGCGAGGAGACTTGGATTTCCTATGAATTTTTGACATTCGAGAACACGGATCGATAAGATTTGGTATGTATGTCTGTATATCGGTGTCTCGAAAACAGGAAATCTGGCGTGAATTAAGGTGAATCTATATACAGGTATAACCGCCGACACTTACAGTTTCATTCTATTTTCGTTCAATGTTCTCATTTAAAATCGAAGAAATGTTGAAAACTGAACGAAATTTGCTCGTATAAAAGCAAAAGGTATAAAAAAACATGCATAATTGTACTATAGAAATAACCTCGCGAAAAGGGCTTTCAACCCGACAAGCACTTATCGATTCATATCATTTATTATTAAAGACAGGAAATTATTGTCTCGAGATAAGCATAAAAAACAAATTTCCGATTGAGCGCTCGTGAGATTGATAGATATCCAAAATAGAGTGGCTTATAAATTGTGGGATTGAAATGAAATGAAGATGAATAAACGTTTACGAAATCGTGATTTTCCAGTATTTTTTCATGAAGCCGAGATTTATGTCTTTGCGGAATGTGCGATAAAAAGTCAATACCATTAATTTGGCTTTTCGTAGACGAGGATTTATGCAACGTCCGGCCGAAATATGTTCGCGCGTGGCCGCGTTTCTATACACCTTTTATCATCGTACACGTCGATACACCTGCTAATAAAATATCATCGCATGCATTTTTGGTAACTTGATCCTATTAAAATGGAGAATAACGACCAAACTTCTGGAATAAAATAAGCTTCATCTAAATGCACATTTAACAAGATAGCGTCCCAAGCTAATAAATTGGATATCAGGATAAAAGGTCAATTTCGGCCAATTGAGATCACGTTACCATTCTCCAGCGCGCATATATATTTAATCAAAAAAGTTTGCTAATCCGACACAAGCTTTAGGAATAAAATCTCCATAAATTGAATTCATTTCGTAAAGTATTCATTAACCCTAATATGACACACTTCGGTAGAATCGCATAACAAACACATAGGATGAAATTCACCCCAGCTTCAAAAACAGTGACATCCTGCTTCAACAATGAGTTCTAATGAACTAAAAAATATATGTAGGTATTCTTTAAGGATCGCAGAAAAGGGTCTTTTAGTTTTCCTAACCAAAATTGGTTGTTTAAATATTGTAAAACTTCGTTAAAGTTCCACGATTAAGGTACTCCATTACGAAAAATTGGAAAAATCATTGTGGTGAACTGCCCAGGGTGGCCTATCAGTGTTAATCCTTCGTCCCTTTGTCAAACTCGACGCACACAATTCCAGCTTGTCCACAAAAGAAGGCGCCATGCAATTCATTCTTTATTTTCGAATGAAAGAAAAAGCTGCAGTAAAAATTTGTCCACGAAAGGCGTTAACGGCCTTTGAAAAGGGTTAAAGTAAAAGAGATCGACAAAATTTCCAACTCACCATCGGTGTTAACGATCGACACGTACGTCCAGTTGAAGTAGCGCACGAGATCCACGAGAAGCTGCGCCTGATAGTGATCCGAGGGAACGACGCGAAGGAAGGTCGAGTATCTGCTCTTGTCGCTTAGATCCCTGGAGGTGCACGAGTAACCGACCTGAAAAATACGAATCATATTCTAATACACCTTAACCTCCACCTCTCTTTCTCTCTCTCTCTCTCTCGCGGCAATGTGTAAATTTCCCAAGCATTTTTCCTCACTTTTGTCCCGCGTCCCCGAGCGCGCAGGATTTTACACCCGACTAAACGTTAACTCTGCCACTTCTTTTTTTTTCTCTTCACCTCAACGGATTTGCATGCATAATTTTACATTTGAAACACGCGCTCTTTTTATTACTAGCGTATATTTGTGCCCGACCGTGGGTAAGTTGAAGTCGTTTTCAAACTCAATTAACAAGTTTTTTTTTACCAACCCTAACTGTAATTTTTGTTAATGAAACGAAATATTAAGCGGTGCGTTAGCTTTTTACGCCGAGTTTTATTTTACAGAAAAAAAGAAATGTATGCGCAGCCTTCTGTTCATTATTCACGTATAAGCAAAGAGTTGGAACGATGATTTTTACGACTAGCTGCAGTAAAAGTTTAATAAAACAATTTTCACAAATCGACCGACTCGTAAAAAGTGAGAATACGATCCGACTTACCTGTGGAATAGAAAACAGCTGCAGTAAATTTTGCACTTGAAGCGCGACAGAACTTGAACCTGGTCCAACGACGCCTATCAACGGCGACTTCTGCTCCAGATCCTGTTAAGGGCAAATATTCAACGTGCGTGAAATTAAGTATAAGAATATACATGGTATACAAATGTAAGTTGAATGCATGGCGTCCTGCTTTCATCCAACAAGTTCAACAGTAACTCGAGAAAAGCGAGTTATTACTTCGTAAGATTTGCAAAGCTGCGTACAAATACCGGCAATCGGTTTAATTCGTATTTCAAGCAATTAGATTTTAAAAATTCAATTGTTCCTCGCACGATTTGAAAAATTTAACGTATACACCGTTCTATCGAAAGCGATTTATTCATCCAACTCTTTAAATTGCTCGAGCACATTTGCATCATAAAGAATATTACAAGTAGGGCTACTTGGCTCTATCCCTCTTTAAAGTTCCATTAAAAACTTGATAAATTACGAAGTTAATTTTATTTTCAGCTTAAATAACTGCAATGTACTGAAAGTCCGCGGATGCAAACTAGTCGTGAAAGCCCAAATAAATCGAATAACGTTAAAAATTGAAACAGTCGAGTCTGGGTGGTCGCAAGATCTCTTTATGCTATATGCGAATCATTTCAGGTCATCAATTAAATGTCATCAGAATTCACAAAAAAAAAAGTTTTAAAAATAAATTCGGATTGTGTAGAAAAAGGAGCCAGACATTTTTAAAAGAAACTCAACCAAGCTTGAAAAAGTCAATAAAAATTAATCTCCATACTCCGTCATAACTTCATGGAGTAACAATTAGCTTCGAACACAGGTGCAGGCAAATAAGCCGCGCATTTCCCGATAATCCAAAGTCAAGATTCTTTCATGCCACTCGCAGCAGGTGCCGGTAAATTATTCACGGGGAGTCGAAATCGCGCACAGAGGAAAAGAAAAGAATAGAGACTCACCAGTGGCACATCCACGAGGCAGGAATCCAAAAGTCCGTCCTGCGGAATAGTCGGCTTGGAGACGGCAGGAGTGATGGCGTCGCGAACCAGCTCGATGCTTTGCTGCAGAGCGACCGGTGCGAACCAACACGAGTCCCGGGCCTCCAGACCGAGTGTCACCCCTGCCAAATGATCACCATTATTTTCAACGCTTGTTTAGCTCGGAACAGCACTAGCTTTCCGACAAGGACTGCACTTTTTAATTAGGTGCACGAGAAATGCTGACGGTAGGACATTAGAATACAGGGCGCTAAATGAAGGTGCTAATTCGTTATGAAATTTTAAGAGAAGCGTTTCCATTTCGAGTAATTTTAGTCTACTTTTTTTTTTACGATGTTAGGAGACTGACTGTTACACGCGAAATTTCTGCACGGCATGTTTTATTAGAGAAGTCTCTCTGAATGCTACTGGTTAATTTGGATAAGTGAATTTTAACATTTATAATTTAGTTCTGCAACCATGTTTATCGTCTCTTAAATGAAAAATATATCATTTCCCGATAAATTCAAGACATTCTTTTTTCACTTAAGAAAATAAAGAAGAATAAATGTTTCGTGAACCATCAAAATATATAAGTATACCTAAATTAATCTCTCTATTCTGGATAATTCAGAATATTCCTCTCAAAACTCTAAACATATAATTAATTTGCAAAGTAAAAATAGTCCTCGAATAAGAATCAGTCGAGCCACGAGTAAAAAGAATTACGACGTCACCTTAATCCAAATAAAGAAAGAGAAAAATGTAAATGCAGGCAACGAATATGAAAGACTTATTTTTAAAGCATTAATCTTTTAACAAGAGAAAATAATGCCATTATATTGGAAAAATAATATGAAGGGAGGTAAATATTATATTTTCCAAGCAAAGTAAATTATTACTGTTCATATAACTAATTGACTAGATCGAGCATACATATATAGATAAGAATACTCCAAGCAAGTATAACATTAAAACTGAATATAATAAGAGGTTTTTTAAAGTTGAAATTCTGTTATGAATATTTTATTCGTGTAACTCAAAATTTATCATTTTATGTGTAGGCCCGTAATCCATATTTTTATTTTTCATCAAAGCTTAATTAAGGTCAGTTCTTTTGAAAGTTAAAAATTAGCGACCTTAATTTATACTTTTATAGCATATGTAATATGCTTCGTACTAAGTTCATTAATACGAAAATCGGCCAATTGAAAAATATATTTTATCTTACAGTTTTTAAGGATTCTATTTTTCTCCAAATTTTAAAACAAATGTAAAATCTTTCCTATTAGCCAACATAAAATATTTCAAGTCTGAAAATTAATACAAACTGGCATAAATTACATTTTTATTTTTCAATTATAAGTAATTTTTTAATAAAGTTTCCATGCAATCAACTATACTTTTATTCTAAAAATAAATAGAGAAACAATTTAATTAAACTTTAGCACGATTCGCGAGTAAAAGCCTATTTTACACGCGAAGCGTAGTAAATTACTGTATAATCGTACTTATACGCAATACGTGAGCTTAGGTTACCTCAACTTGCACGATTGTATTAGTTCAAAATTAAACATAATAATTTCATCGATACGATACTTTTTATTTCTTCTCGATTTCAGTACGCTATAGCATAAGAGAAAGAGGCAATTATTGGCCGACTGACCTCTGAGAACCTCTGTGCTGTTGTTGATCTGATCGAGGGTCCAAAGCGCCGTCTCGATCCTCTGTATCCCGTACAGTTCCCTCACAGTTCCGCAGACCAAGGCGCCCTGTCTGCCCTGAGGCTGATGGTGCACGCTGAACAGGGCGCCGATCACGAAGTCACCCCTGACGCGTGCCGAGGGGTTCGCCTGCTGCGCCCCGGCCATTATGCAACAGTACAAGCAGCAGCCGATCGACAGAAATCGGCCAATCATCGTGTCAAGGGAGGACTAGTCCTCGTGCTTTCAGGTCAGGTCGGCGCCGCTGCCGACTCCTCGCGATCGCTGCCTCATTCCGACCGACCTCCGTTGCTCTGCTCTGCGCCGACGCCACTGCCGGTACGCTTCCTTCTCGGTGCCGATCTGACGGCTCTTCTCGCCTGCTTCCTCGGGAATCCCCTCATCCTCATAATTTCGTTTGCATCGTGTGAGATTGCGGAGCAGATGACGAACTGGAACATGCGATTAGACGCGAATGGTTAGTTACGATAGTCGCTGCGGTTTTTTTGGTGAGTAGAGGAGAGCGAAGAAAGTAGGAGATAATGACATGCGTGCAGCGTGCGTGGAAAAATTACTGTTTGGCAGTATCGACAAAGCGGAATATTAGAGGATAAATTTTGTTATAATGTGTTCGATATAGTTAGAAAGAAAATATGTGTTTATGCTACAAAAAAAATATATTTAACGCTTAATAATATTTTTACATAATAAATACGGCAAATTATTATTAATTAAGTTCATTTCATATTAGAATTGCTATCGATTTTTTTTTGAAAAATGCGCCTTCAAAGTTAAAATCATGAAATAGCATTGAGAACGCTGTTTTTAGAAGATATACATAATGTGTAACTATGGAATGAGGCTCCATATAACTTAGGAAGCAGATTAATGGGTCGGATTTATAGCTTCATGGCTTTTTATTCTTGAAATACTGACAATGGGACTTTGATTTTCTTGTAAAGGGAAAATTGACTTATTAAACTCTTTGTCCTTTGCACGTGCGATCGCGCAAAAGGCTTTGGTACTCCATGAAAGAAACTCAAAGCAGAAGAACGAATAAGCCAGTTTTATCTCGAGTTTCATGCTTCATTACAGTGGAAGTTCCTGTACGTCTCCCTGTCTCTTTCTCTCTCTCGGACGGCGTTAGTCGAGAATAATTGAATTAAAAGTCAAATTTGACACTCGATTATAACTATACTCTTCGAAATAAACAATATACTCTATCGTTCAAAATTTTACGAAGCTAAAGATAATGACTTTATAGTTTCTACGAAGATGAACTGCATTTCTTCTATTTTATTTTAAAAATAACATGTGGCCTTTGTTAGAAAAAATTACTGCCCCTCGTAAACCAGCTTAACTGAATGTTTAAGTAAAATACTACCGAGAAAATATGTTTTTATAGATGCGACACACTTTCCTTCCGTTCTATGTAATAATTTCAAATACATTTTTACGGTCTTTTTACTCGTACGAAATTTGTATCCTAACTGCGGCTATCTTGAATTGTGTATAAATATTCATCAACCTCGCGAAACTTTTAACACACCGTAATAAAAGTTTATGCGCACATGTGCAGCAACAGCCTTCTCTTGCCTCGTGCAAGTTCTACTGAAAACTTGTGATTTTAACGGAAGACACGTTTGAAAACGGCTCTTCGCTGAAATACTTGCTTGTTTCCTCAAATTACAATTTAGAGTTTCGCTGATGCAGTATTTTAGCCTGTAAAAATATATACTTGTCAACATACATCAAGCACTAAATTAGCTCCGAATAAATAACAATCGGCTGCCTCATTTATTGCGGCATATTCGAAACAATACTCAGCTTTACGCCTGAGCCAATAAATCGATACTCAGAAAATCCATCGCTTCCGTTTTAATATTTAAAATGATTTTCTCTATTGTCCTCTAAAATCCTCATGAGCCAGTGGTATGGCCTATGGCAAACGTCTTCTTGACAAAAATCGGTAACGAAACCAGCGACTCTCGCGCACCAACAAAAGAGCACGCGCGCATTTAAAAGTATGCTTGTCTCCTCGGTGCAACATACTCTTCCAGCTCTATGGCATAGAACAAAGGGAGCAGCAAAAAATCACACGCCCAGCTAAACAAAGATGGAAGGAAAGAGAGAGGAAGAAATATCATCGACACCAACGATTCTCAAGTGCAGGTGCGCAGATGCCATCCGGTGGGTAAAACTAACTAGAGGACACGTCTACTGTAGGCCCTCGGCTAATTAGACTCGCTGACTAATTAACATTTCGAAGGGTTGAATGCGAGCAGCTTGAGAGAGAGAGAGAGAGAG
>UELV01144158.1:0-29045 GCA_900490015.1 Megastigmus stigmatizans | reverse complement strand
TACGTCGGATATGATCTTTTTCAAATTTTTTCAAACCTTTTTTTTAGTTGAAAAAAAGCCTTGAAAAAGTTGTTGATAATTCGGGGTCTTGGTCGTTAATGGGTTAATGATAGAACGCAGTAGATCCTCGGTATTAACTATTTTCTATACTGCCCATAGCAAACTCCGCCACAGCTCTAACCAAAAACCAAAAAGAAAAACAATGGCGAACGAAACATCCTACTTTTGGAGAACTCTAGAAACGACCTACAACGTCGAAATCCCGGAGGACATAAAGGACGTGTTGCAGGTAATGGGTTACGGGAATCTGATCTCGTTCCAGCGTATCACGCAGACGAGGTTGGACGAGATCGAGAATTTCGTGAGGAAACAGAAATTACCAAATTGTGATACAGTTATTTCCGAAAAGAACAGAAAAGTAGTTGTTTACTGCTCTCGCAGTGAGTTCCAGATAGCACCTGGTGACAAGGATTTAATTCTTGGACTGGTTGAGAGGTTTAATAAGAATCCCGATGTCCTCAAGTTTCAGTTATATTATTGAGGAGTGAGAATATTGGTGCGGTGGATATAAGATGATTCTCCTGCAGATTTAACATTGTATTTTGCGGCCTTGCAGCGCAAAAGTAAAAGTACTCATTAACTTAGTAATATTTTTATATTTAGGTAATAAGCTTTTACGTGAATAAACTTAAGATGTTTCTGGATCAAAACATGTATTTTTAGCGATTTAAATTCAAGTTGCAAAAATTTACAGAAGTTTTAAAAATTAAACTGAATTTTGTAATCAAATAGCTCATTGAAGATCATTTGATGACATCACCATGACACCATCATTAGTACAATATAGGTACATATTTTTTTTAAAACTGACGCGTTAGTTTCGTCACAACAATTTCCGCAATGCCATCACAAAGGTCCCTCAAAATTTTTAAGGTAAGTACTACGACGCTTCGCATCCGGAGATTAGAAAAACTATATATGCTTAACCTTATTAAATTCACAATAATAAACAGATACCTATTTAAAGTAAATAAAAGCTTATAATTTTCTCAACCAATCAGAAAACTTTCAACTGCCTACAATGAAAAGACCATAGATTTTTTATTATACTTAGTGGTCGAAAAAATAAATAATAAGCAGGAATCTTATATCTGAATATACAGTTATATATATATTTACTAAGTATCTTGGCTTATAATAACGTATCGTTACCATGAAATTGAAAAAAAAATCGCAATGATTGCAACAATTTAAATTGATCTTGAAGGGGGCTAGGTACTAGGTATATGATATGGTACATTTATATATTTTCACACCGTAGAATGCAGATCATAGATATACCTAGTGGGAAGGTAGGGATAGTTTAATTTTTCAATCATAAAAAACAAATAATACAGAAATATTATTATGAATGTTTTAATAATTTCTTAAAAGAAAAGAAAGAAATATGAAAATATAAATATTTTTCAAACAATTATTTGAAATGTATCATAAATATATACAGGTACATAAAATAAATCTAATATCAAATTTTTATAGATTTACAAAAAAAAAGTAAAACTTTTTCTGTTTTAAAATCAGAATAATGACATTGTTCTATTTTTAATGTAAATGTAAGTTAAAAGTAAATTTTGAGAAAACAATTAAATTAATGTGTAATATTTTTTCTGAATATCTTTAAAAGTAATATAAAAAATTTAATCAATATAGTTTTAGCAAAAACCTATTTTCAATGCTTAGCAAATTCGCAAGTAAAAAATGAAATAATAATCATGAAAAAAAAGTTGATTAAAACACAGAACATTTCATGTATAATTAAATTATAAAACATCAAAATATAAATTAACAATAAAACATTAAACTCATTTCGCATCCACTGTAGGTCTATTATATTGCCATTTATACAAGAACATTTGTACAAGTTTTAAACGAGACTCACAATAATCATCGACAGATTTTTATCATCTTAAATCGATTTTTGTTACAACAATACAACTGACATTTGCTAGCCTTCCTTGTCCTTTGCCTATGCACGTTGTTAACATTTGAATTAACGCTATGAAGAGAATTTTCCACGAAGCTGAACAAGCAAAAGCTAATGATTCTTCTTTTCTTGTCGGGCTCACAGCCCTTAATAAGCAAAATTGCATAATGCAAATCTAGCAATAATAACAATCCTAGTGATATATCAAGGGATATGCATAGCTTATATGTCTATAATTTGCGTGATTAATAATCATTACTAGTACGCACTTTGATGGAAAGTAGAAAACAGATTTTTTAAGAAAACTGTAACGCTTCCATAAATTATGTAATCACTCGTCAAAAAGACAAAATCGAACAACTTTTATAAAAATTAGAACAAGTTTTTTTTAACTCTTGTTTATCTTGGTAGAACGTACTTTAATGCTATTCCATGTTCACTTTTGTAGGCATTATTTGGAATACCATAATCACACAATCTTTAATAAATTTTAATTAATAAAAATTAGAACTTGAACGCAAATTTACTGTTCATGACGTATACGATTACACTATACAAAAGTGTCTCACAAATTGGGACAATTATCCTATCAGTCACTTTTTTAATTTCGTACAAAGACAAGTTGAAATGGAGGCACTACTGCAAGCACGCCTGAACCTTTTCAATCCACTCTTGAGCTGTCACGGCATCGCCTGCACAAAAGTTGTACGTTCGACGATTTGTGCGAAGCTAAAATAAAAAAGAACATTATAAACATTATAAGATTGAACGAACTTGCATTCAAAACTATTTTTCATGCTTACGTCGAAAAATGATTTGTCATCAGTCTTCTTCCCAGGTGCTTGCACAGGAGCTGCAGGAGTTACTGATACAACCTCAGCAAGATCTACGATTTAAATTAAATAAATTAAGAATCATAAAATGTAAACAATATTAAAATAATGGCATGTGATTTTTGAATAATTACCTATGTAACCTTTACAATTTGAGTCCTCCATTGCATCATAATATCTTAATTGATGCTTTATCGAATCTAAAACGAACCATCTCTGCTTCCAACCCTTAAGAAGCGCTCCCCGTTTATACAAATATCCTTCGTGAGTTTTATTCTCTGCTACATTACTAGAAAATTGTTCGTAATATTGTTGCGATGAAGTTTGTAGCGTCGTAACACCTGAAAGAAATATGATAAATTTATATTACGCAATCAAATTTTCATACTTTTCATTAAAATTCATTATTTTGTGTTACTGACTCGAATTAACGCTTCCATTGTCTCCTCCGCTACGAGTAAGCGTATGATTCTGAACATTATCCGACCCTACCGCTTTGTATTTTGTGCAATTTTTGGATACAGAATCAGCGCATTTGTCATGGCAAACATGTCCGCAATCGACGCATCTCAGTCCAGCTTTCACTGGACCCCACAGTACACCAGAACATGCGTCGCAATGTGTTGGTGTCGCAGTGTCAAGCCTCTCAAATCTTGAAAAAAAAGAAAATGAAATTCAAGCTTGATTACTCTTTCTTTAAACACCTATAATCTTTTATTAAAATTTTAAAATAATCATATAAATACCTATGGGGATGAACATAGACAGAACTTTCGTTCCCAGATGTACTTCCTCCCGCAAGTTTACCTCTCAAAAGTAACTCTAATGTGGAACGTTTGTGAATTAATCGCCCGTGATGTCTTACAAGAGCTGTGCTAAACGACGCATGTCTCTGCAATAAATATCTCATCGTTAAAAATCAACCATAAAAATTTTCCTCAATTCAAAAATTAGAGATGAACCTACAGTCAAGGAATCAGTATTGGGCAACTCTAGCTTATCCCACAAAACTTTCCATTTCTGGGGCAGGTGTCCAAGCTCCGTTTCGAGTTTGTGTATCTCCTCCAGAAGATGAGTAAACTGATCAGGGACCATTGAATTGACACTGTTGTACCTTAAATACCAATTGTAAAGATTAAACATTGAATTTTTAAATTTTGAACTTCTAATTCGACTTTTTATTAGATTTCATACCCTTGAGTAACCACTTTTCGATTGCTCTTAACAATGCCATCAGCGGCCTCAGCCTCCTCCTCTTGCTGCGAGTCTTGTTGAAGTATCTCAAGATCGTACGCGGGTCCGTGAGCTAATTCTTCCTCTAGGTAGTACTGCCAGATGTCCAGACAGGGCAGATGCGATACAGGTCGAAGGATTGGATGCTCAGAGTTTGGAGTGTATAAAAAGTTATAGAATAAGGGACATCTTGCATGCTGCTTCTCGATATAATCGAATATGCTCTGACCCAGGTTTGTTCCAGTATTGGTACCGGCTAAGCGTCCACCGGGATAAACAGTTTCATCGTCGCTACCGGTATCTACACCTTTAGGGTGGCAAAAAATTCAAAAGGTGAATCTCTTTCTCATTCAGTTTTAAATTTAATTATCATATCTTATCCCAGAACCTTTGAAATACTGCATTTTTCAAAATCACGTACCTTTATGATGACTGGTAAGCGATCCTCGCTTATCCTCTACAGCAGTTATTCCACACTCAACCCTATCGAATTCACAGTCGAGTAGGAATGTTCTGAATCTACACGATACCGAGTGATACGCCAGAAACTTGAGATAGTAGTCGTTGAACTCAAAAGCGAGTGGGAACTGTCTCTGAATTTGGTGAACGATGTCGAGGAACTGTAGGAACGTCGGCGTAAAGTTTGTGGTTTGTGAGTTAGCAGCGAGATTACTACGATGGCCGAATCGATGACCAAAGCCAAGCCACTCCTTTTCGATTAACGTGCGGAAACCATCGATCGTTCGATAGTGCGGATCTAAGCACACTTGAGCAATCGAACAAACTGTAGCCGTCGTATCCCAGCCATCCTCTAAGCAGACCGCTACGGAGGAACCTTGCAGATCCATTAAGTCAATCACGGCGCCGGATAACTGCATTAAGCTCTGGAGTTGCTGCAGCCATTCCGAACTTTCTATCAATCTAAAATTGACATAAAGTTTATACGAATTTCTTGAATATACGAGAAAGTGCTAATGATAGTTTGAAACGTAAACAATTGTGCGAATGACTTTATAGTTCCGAAACATTAGTATGAGTTCGAGGTAAAAAGGCTCGTCTAAGTGTCAAAGAACCAATAGTATTGATCCTTATAGTTATAGTTGTCTATTACTATAATTATGATTATTTATAAGAATAAAAAAAAAGCAATAGATCACTTTACAGAATACAACTTAAGCAGACAAAATATTATTTTAAAATACGATTAGGATATTCTAAACTTACTTATAAAAACTGGTATCAGGTTCTAGGTTGGGTGAGCTTGGAACACAAGCTCTGACGAGTTTTTTAAACGCAGCTTTTGTATGCCTTACGTCGTAAAATTCAACAGGTATAAAATCGGTTTTGGGTGCTGATTCCGCTTTGACTCCCTTTAACAGAAAATTAGTATTTGTGCCGTTACCGCACTATAACCAAAAAGTAAATACACTTTATATTTCATCAGTTCTCATAATAAATGGCATCCACTTCAAAATTCAATGTTTTCAACAAATTTTCAAAAATAATTACGTGATTATTTATAAAATGGTTTTACTAACAGTCTACTTTTATTTAAAATTCTTATTACCAATGTTATAAAATCGATTGAAATCAAAATCAAATTAATATAAATCACAACTTAGTTTATTAAAAATTTGAATTGTTTTTTGAATTGGATAAGTATAATAAAAAATATATAATAATAAAATATCTTACTTTCATGTGCGCCTTTTCTCCAAGAATGTAAAGTGCAGCTCTTTGAAATGTATGTACGCATTCGGTACCGCTATCGGAGTCAGCCGAATGCCTCACCGTACCTCTTTGGTTTGCTGATGCTAAGGACGCCTGAGAACTTTGTCTCTTATCTTTTAAAGAACCCCATCTACCGAAATTTTTTGGTCCTTTGCCTCCAGACGAACTACGCAAACAAAACAATAAGTATTTTAGATAAGCAAATATTATATTTATTCTTATTAAAGATTATTATCTGCATTACCTTAAAGTACCCATGGCTTTATTAAAAGGATTTCTTCGAGACTGTTCAGGAGTAGCAGTTCTATCTTCTGCTGCTAATAAAAGCGAATCGATACTCAAAGAACTATCAGACATACCCCAAGCTGAACCTTGTCGTAATATTGATACCGGGGTTGAGGCAACGAGAGCTGCTATATACTTCTCTTGCTCCAATGACGACGTACTTTCTGATGAATTTGCTAAAAATGATTATTGAATATATTTATATATTTATAACAATAATTATTATAAATCATTGATTTTCCGTAAGAAAAGATATATAAGATACCTTTGAGGTTTCCAGCAGAAGTCGGATGTGCTTTAAGCATTCCCATTACACTTTTGCCATGATAACTAGCACCCCTGATTAGCAAGGCCTTTGTTCGCGGATGTCGCCACGTTACTATCGGAATTCGATTATGTCTGTACAATCTACTAAATCTACGGATGCTTTCGTCTGACACAGAGGTAGGAACTATAAATAAAGCGGGATAACTTCTGCATATCATATAGGCACAGTTCACCGAGGTCAATCGAAATGGCTCGTTTCGCCGATGGTTTTGTGGACCGTTTGAGCACAAGCCAAGACGATACCAATCTCTCACGTAACTTCGCTCCGATAATCTCTCTAATGTTTTGGCATCTGTTACGGGAGGAACAACAATCGCTGGTATCTCGAATTCGTCAACTGAAACGAAGTACCATAATGAATAAACTAAAAACAGTACAAAAATAGCATATTCTATTATAATATAACATACCGCTTAAATCGTCGTCGTGGCTTAAATCGTTATTTTCTGTTATTGGTAAACTCATTCGACCAGGGGATGTCATGTACTTATTATTACTAGTGAGATTCATATTTGGCAAAACGTATTTTTGCCTTTTCGAGGATTGTTTAGGTTTAAACCCAGCTTTCCTAGCTGTCTTTAAAAGAGTCTTTTTGGCGAAACCCCTGTAAACGAAGATGTGATTATGAAATCTCGTTTGATCAATAAAATATCAAAGTCAGCAGAGAAAAAAAATGTTTTAAGTGCAACCTACTTGAGAGTGGCATGTTTTTCTTTGCCTTTATTGTGAGCAGTTGGTGTAACCAACACTTGACCACTAAAAGCAAAATGATGAAAAATATGCGGAGGATTTCGTGCCTTATGAACTAGTTTGCGCAGAGTCTCCACGTTTTCAGGCGTCACTTCTTCATCGAACGCCAGCTTTATCAATTGGAAAGTGCACGATCGAAGCTGGAGTCCTTCCTGATGACACTGATCGATGTGGGCCAAATGTTGAACAGGAACTCGTTTTTCTTTAGTCAATGAAGTTACTGGAAAAGCTCGCACTACCATCTGTTCGCAAGCTATCGAAGGGAAAAAGATACTAAATGAAGCTAGTTACTCCAAAAAAGATAATTATTTTTAAGCAATGACTTACCAAAAGGGTCACAGGGAATTCCCTTGAAAACAATTCTATAATTCGTAAGGAAAATCGCTCCTTCTGCGGGTAAGAAGGGTGGAGTTTTTGGAAGACCAACCGAACTTTCCTCTCGGCCATCAGGTAAAAGATACACACGCAACCCCTCCATTATTACTTCCTCTCCAGGTAGCATATTTGGTGTCAATATTTTTGGCTAATACAAAAGCATAGTTCTAAGTGTGAGATTTTTTTCTTTCTATTATTAGAAAATTAAGATACAATATATGCGATTTACCTTCTGGATCGGAGGTAAGCGCTTGCTCTCTCTATGCACGGCTTCTAAAGTTTCGATATGCATGTGTACAAGACCAGGTACCATTTGATGGAGACATCTAACGTGCTCCGTGCTTACGCCGCCTTCTGTACAGACGCGATCAACAAATCGCGACACCATACGTATTACTGCGCTTCCCATCTCACCAGGATCAGTTTCCTCGAAACCTGATTCTGCATCGCCGCTATCACTAGCTACGCTATAAATATAAAAAAAAATAATTACACAGGCACATAAAGGTAATGAATTAAAAGCTAGTTAAAAAATAACGAACCTATTTGTTATGCTATTACTGGCGCGCTCGTCATCAAAAATATGATCCTGTCGATGAGTCTTGGCGCCAATATCCAATGGCACAAGAAGATTGACCATCCTATTGGCATAATGAATGGCCTGACTGTAGAGTGTGCTTTCCTCACTGGCAATCAACTCACGTTGTTTCTCCGGACTGACATTTGAAGCTATTCTCATCTGCTCGGCAGCTATCTCGAGGGCTGACGCTTCCTGTCCTCGATAGATTAGAGTTCTATCTCTGAACATGAAGTCCTTATTGTCGCGGGGACTCGTGGGACTCAGTACGCCATCGTTTAATCGTGATAAACTATTCTCACCGGGTAGATATAAGCGTTTGATATCCTTTTGCACGTCCAGATAAAAAGCGTCCTCCCAAAATTGCTGATTTTGCCAGACTGCGTGCTCCTGTATAAAATAATGAATTTGTTTAGTATCACGTGCAGAGGTTTTTGTGATAACGATGACCGTTGTGTTAATTTTGATTCGATGAAAAAAATATGCATTTTGAATTTAACTTGCCATTTATATTCAAATTTTTTTGTTTTTTAAAGAAACTTAAGTTTTAAATTGACTACCTAATTTAAAATGAATTACCTGAATGCAAGTGTATGCGAACTGGATGACCCCTGTGCAGAGTTTCCTGCAGAAAGCAGCAGCCAGAGGCAAAAGTGCAGCGGCCACGCCATGCTCATCCATCGACGAGTCATCCTGCAGCGCACAATTCATAAGCCTGACGACGAGATCGAATTGTTGGTGCTCGAGCATCGCTTTGTTGCCCACGACATGTTGAGCGAGTTCCATACAGAGAGCGAGTCTGGCAGCTTTACTCTTCAAAGCTCGTAACACCGCAGGGAAAGTTTTGCGCGCGTCCGAGATCTTATTCTCGAAGATGCAGTTGATGCAACTGCGCAACACCTCGAGACGCCTTGCCGAGTTGCTCACCAAGTGTCGAGTATCGTGAACAATTGATATGTGTGGTCCCGAGGGTACGATGCGCGGCTGAATTGGTCTGAGGGATGATAATCTGTGGAATAATATAGTTTAAGTATATGCCAGTAATTATAATATCTTTAAAGTAAAATTATTTTGCGAATTTTTATATTTCAGGAATAGTGAGATTGAAAGAAGTTTGTTTTATACATATACTATATTTTTATTTATGAATGGATAAATAAAATTTTGACTGACCTAACTTTAAGATTACTTTTTGCAAGACCTTCATCGATAATAGCTTGAACCGTTTCAGGATTTATGCGCGGAAGAAGGGGTTGATGTATTCTCGCAAAAGCTCCTTCTGGTGGTTTCAATATTTTCTGAACATATGGCTGAGGATTTGGATTTTCATTTGTATATAATTGTTGCGCTAATTCTTGAATATGCGTTAATACTAATCCTATAAAAGGAAATGAAGAGAGATTTAATTATTTATAATTAAAATAAAAGTTCATAGAAGTCAAACAGTCTAAAGTGACTTACTATGATCTTGAGCTTCTTGTTTCAACTGATCACTCAAGTTGCTATACAATTCATCCCAAACGTCACACGCTCGCCACGGTGGGCCTCTCTCAGCTATAAAAGAAGTGAAAAACATACAGTCCAACACTCGTATCGTGAAATCGCAATCTGTCAAATTACGTTCTCCTAGAAAAGCAGCCTGTAAATTGCAAAACCACAAAACAAGGATAAATAAAAATAAGTATATAATTGGCTAGGTCATTAAAATACGAAAACAGGAATCTCTTACCTTGTGAAATGTTATTACTGGCTTAGGATGAATGCGTATGAGTGTCAAACAACTGCGATAACCTTGTAACAGTTGCGCGAAGGCTCTCATAAAAACGGAGCGAAGTTCCTTGTCGAGCATAGGAGGATGTGGTGCTCGCGTGGCAAGCGGTGGAAATGCGTAATCAGCGCAAGCCAATTCCGGTTGCAGGACCAATGACAAGGCATCTTGAGTTTGAGATAGAAGAGGTTCTGGTAATAGAGAGAGTGAGACTCCATCAGGAACCATTATTGAACCACCATCTAAGTCTGCTACAATGACATCCATCTGAAAATGATGCAAAATGAAGAAGAATGATATTAGATTTTTGTGACTAATCCATAAATTACTTTATTGTTTGTATTTAGTATGTTGATAAGCTTACCAATTCAGCTACTTCGTACTTTAGAGAGCTGTGCACACCCATAATAAAGGGAGTTGGTGTGCTTAAAACTTCGACTAGAGCAGCTGGCAAAAGTGGAATGTATACGTGAGTATAACGAAATGGATACATTAATGCAGTAAGTGCTCTACAGCCTTCGGTTAATCTTGAATAACTTGCCGAATGAAATAAAATTTTATATTCTGTCATTACAGCACAGAATAATACCAATACATTACGGATACCTGTTGAAATTTGTGAAAAGAGTTTTTTAATGCTTTGATCATTTTTTTCAATGTTGGTAATAAAATATTACTAATAATTACTTACCCAACTGTTGAAATAATAAATTAACACTAGTATGAGTAATAGGAAGAGAAGGACTAATTGGTGGTTGGAGTGCTTGACGATCTCCTGCACCAATGCTAAAGCGAACTTGTGGTCCACCAGCTGGTGGCACTTGTATGCATCCCAAAATGTTTCCAACAAGTGTTTCCAAAGGTATACCAAGATTTTCAACATAAACAGTATAAATAATCCCAAGACAGTTCTATAATGTAAAATATAAAATATGTTAGGTCAAACTTAATTTGTATATATTAATGTATTTATTCATTTCAAACTATATAACTAGTAATTTGTAAAAAACAATCTAAACAAAAGTTATACTTACACGAAAAGTTTCGATATAATCCAATCGGGAAACCAAAACCAAACATTTTGGAGCATACATAATGCTGTGATGAGCAATAGCTGGTAATGTCTTAACAACTAAGCTACGACTATCTCCATCTACTGGATCTTCTTCTTCATCCACTGGTTTGCTTGGTGTTATTGATACGGTTTCGTTGAAACACATGCAAGCACAGTAATGACGGTTTGCATCTATATCTGTTAATATAGACACAAAGAACCTTGGTTCTTGTCTTTCTGTAGAGAGAGCCCATCCTTGTGGTTGACAGAACTATTAAATTTCAAAGAGTTAGTAAAGTAAATTAAGACCATCTGAACAATGAAATCTATTATAATCAATAGCTATTGAACTGACCCATTCTATTCCTTCAATAAATGGTGTGTCAGACCAGTCCTTTTCTGGAAATCTTTGCAAAATAATGCCACTACTTGTACCGCTTCCTAGATAATGAAAGAGTAAATGAAAATTTTAGAAGGACACAAGGTACAGACCAATCATTGCATATTATATTAAAATACTCACTCTCTTTTTCATGATGGTAGCCCACGATTACAAAGTAATCGGCTAACCGAGACATCTCGGTGTACTCGTTGGGCTGAGTGGGAGTAGTTGCGCTCAACATCCCACATAGGGTACGGAGCCTTTGGTATCATGGACCTGCAACACTAGTGGCAAGTCAAATTTCCTCTCCTACTGCTGATCAGCAGAACAGATCAACAGATGTCAATGAATCTTTCTACTGCTTAAGCAGCCATGATGCACTATTACAAAGTCAAAATTTGCCTCAGGCATTGTTGCACAGCCTCAATCAACAGCTCCCCTGAGATTCTTCTTAAAGTTCAGTTCGCATCACCTCAGTGACATGTAACGCATGAGTGATCAGCACGCGACACTGAGAAACTTGTTTTTGTGGTGGCTACGCAAACAGTGTCTCCGACGTCTGGCGGCGAGTGTGATTTTCCCCCGACAAAAAAACTGAAACGTCACGAAGGAAGCGCGATAGACAGCAGGTGCCCCTTAGCGAATGAGTTACAGCTCGAGTCGAGTCTTTGTTACCACGGCCTCCTCAGCTACGTACTTGCATCTGATTTTTCGTGATTTTATTTACAAATCCAAGAGCCTATGCCACACCCCGATGCTTTAATCCATAACCTTTCCAAAGCAAAGCGCCACACATTGGGAAGATTGGGACTATATTGGACACAGTCGGTTGACTTATATATTGTATCTCGCTCGCGCTCCACTCTCTGTGTATATATCTCTCGCGCGCGCGCCTGCCTCGCGTTACGCTACAAAAACACCGAGCGAGCTACCCGATGACGACGACGATGACCACGGAACTCCGAGCCGCGCGCGCTCACTTTTTCTTTCTCCCTCTCTCTCTCTATCTCTTTCCCGCACATTCGCAAGATAAACCTGACAAACTGACAAACGAAAAAACGAACAACACAAGAAAACACATCAATGATCCACACACACACACACGCGCGCGTGCTTTACGCATACGGCAAGTGGAATGATCGGGTCCGCGAGTCTTCGTATATATATTCCGCTGCGTGCGGCTGCTGCTGCTGCTGCTGGCGGCTGGCTGCAGACCGCTACTACTGCTGGTGCTATAGGCATTGGGTACATGCAGGGTATCTCTACAATTCGACTTTAAGTTTGTGTTTATCGTAAATTCTTGAGTACAGTGGGGGTAAAGACTTTGCAGTTGTACCAACCGAAAGAAGTATTTTTCGAGAGAGGCAATTCGCCAGGAAAAGGAAGTTCGTTCATTTCTTTTGTTTGTTTTTTAAAAATATTTGAATGCCAACTGCTTTTTATGATATTGAAGCGGATTGAGCGCTTTTTTATACTACATTCTTTATCCACTGCGAGACCTTCGAGTTTTTCAGGAAAATCTTTGCAGTTGGTAGAATTTCAAAGTTATACAACTGTGCTGTCGGCCACAATCAAATAGAACGCACAAGTTACACCAATAGAGCACAACTATAGAAGTGCGCATGAAAAGTGTTCAGAAGAATGAAGAATTAAAA
Organism: Megastigmus stigmatizans; assembly: GCA_900490015.1. NCBI lineage: Eukaryota > Metazoa > Arthropoda > Insecta > Hymenoptera > Megastigmidae > Megastigmus > Megastigmus stigmatizans. The sequence goes on along the minus strand of UELV01144158.1, from coordinate 16,091 downwards.
CATGCGTTTAATGCATACATATAGATAGACGTCACGTTCAATTACGCTGATTTCCAATAATAATGACTAAAAAAATGATTACGCATGGCTGACGCATCCTGAAAAGAAGAAAGGAATCTTCTTTCTGAATTCTGAAAAAAGATCTGCGGCCGTTGTTGCTTTAAGATGATTAATTAGTTTTTGCGCGGCTAAATATAGGTATTGCACTTTTTTACACTTTACAGCTAAATGCATTTATGTATATCGTTCGATCACACGCTATAATCTAACTGTGTCATGATTAGAACACAGTTAAAAATAACAATTGGATGAATTATATAAACTAATATTTTAATCCAAGATATAATCAGTATGAAGGCTTTCCTACTGCACAAATAAGTTATATAGTATGACATCGATCATGAATCGTGATTTAAGACTGTTTCATTATATTAAAATCAATGCACACACATACATACATACATTATATACATATATTCATACATTGCATTTTCTTCTAATGATAGCACATAATAATATTTATATGAATAAAAAATACGTAATAAAAAAGAATTACGCACATAGAGTTTATAACAAAAATAATATTAAAAAAATTATATGGTAACCTTTATTTATTGGGCGACCTAATTTAAAAAAAATAAAATTAACAAAACATATCTTTGATGAAATACAAATACGGATTCACATTCTTTTTATCTCTGCATCACACCTATATACAATTCGAGAATGTATATTGCATATACATACTAATATATATATATATATATATTAAGACATTAGCGATGACCACTTCCGCCTTCAGTTAATTTTTTTTTTAAATACGAAGTTTTTTAATAAAAGAATAGTTTATATAAATTACTGTGTAAAAGTAAATGTAATATTGCAAATCCCATAAATGTTTTCAATTAGTTTTCAAGCTATATATGTATAAAAATAAAAAAGAATTTAACTATTTACTGAGTAACTAACTATAACAACATTATTACTGAGGACATACTAGAACAATTGTGCTCCGAATCTTAGACTTATACAAAAGATAAAATTCAAATTGAATCAAATAATGTTTCATAAAATTAAGTTAGATATATATTGGATTAATATAAAAAAATATTAAGTTAATAAAGAAAGTATCTAAAACGATATTTAGTATAATTTATTTTTGTAAAATGTTAATTATTGCTCCAAAAATTATTATTACATAAATTATTAATTTTGATGCTGTTTTAATTATTACTATTTCATTATTGAATCAACATATATTGCCAATGTTATAACTATACGCTAAAAATTAATGAAAATTAATATAATAATTGATAGATCAGTACAAGTACTGCCTCAGATTCGAACCACCATATCCTCAGGGCTCAGTCTGACAATCCTTTCACTTATCCACTGAACTAGGAATCGCTATAGTTACATATTGTTACATATGATGTAGTCGAATAAATTGTTGGGCGCATGCGCACCCGATCGCTGCAATTGTCTACTGGCGCTTGTTGCGGTTTTGGCGTTTTTCTGTTTTGTTTAGGCAGGCAGGCGGCAGCAACAGCAACAGTACTGCAGCAGCAGCAGCGCTGCTGTACAGTTTGTGTGCATGCGATCAACGCGACTTCAGCCCGCGCGTGAGCGACAGCGCGGAGAGAAAGAAAGAGAGCGATAGAGAGAGAGAGAGAGAGAGAGAGCATCAGGAGCAAAGAGTAGAGAGAGTCGAGTATATGTGTGTGTTGCAAATGTGCAATAAGAGCTCGGTTGATCCCGATTCCACCAATGCCGACGAATCAAGCGAGAAAAAGAAAATAACAACGCGACCCAAGTCTTGGCGCGTTTAATGCATCTCGGTGTCCCGGAGGATCATCTCATTGTTTGTGTACATAAAAACGAGCGGGTTCTCCGTTCCATATTCCGCGCTCGGGGAATCGGTCGTCGTCGTCCTCCGAGCGTCTCTCTCGCTCGCTCGGTCGAAAAGTGTGTGAATTAGCGAATTAGCGAGGTTCGGAGCCTGTGGCTCTAAGTGAAAATATAAGTTCCCCGGGTGTTTATAGTCAGCGAAGAGGTGCGCGTTACACGCAGGGCCTGCCTCCTGGGCGAGAGATGTAAAAATGGCGTCGTCCCAGGATGCTTGGTATCTGTCGTTGTTGGGCCTAGCCGAGAACTTTCGCACCTCCAATCCGCCCAGCATCAAGTCCTGCATTCAGTGTCTGCAGGCAGTGTTTAATTTCAAGCCGCCACCCCGAGTCGAGGCGCGAACTCATCTCCAGCTTGGCAACATTCTGCTGACGCACACGAAAAACATAGATCTCGCTCGCACGCATCTTGAGCGCGCGGTAAGAGCACTGGGCACACTTAACCTCATTAACATGATGCTTTTTAACGCGGACTTTTTCTTGAATGCAAAGCAATGTTTGTTGGTTTCTTTCGAATTTTCAGTGGCAGCTGAGCCAGACGATCAATTCCTTTGACGATGTTAAGTTTGAGGCAGCTAGTGTCCTGGCTGAGCTCTACGAGCAGCAGCAGCAGTCTAGTTTGAGTCAATCCATCTTACGTAAAGCCATCGAACTCTCCCAGCATACGGTTTACTGGCACTGTAGGCTTATATTTCAACTTGCTGTAAGTTTATACTTCATGTATATTGATTATTTATAAACTTATTAGAGGTACGAATGAATTTTTAATTAATAAATATGGGATACATTGCAGCAAATTCATGCATCGGAAAAAGACTTGAATGCTGCTGGCGGGTTACTTGCAGTAGGTGCTGACTATTCACAAATAAGCAATGCAAATTACACGAGGGTCCTGTTTCTACTTAGTCGGTGTATGCTATTATTGATTGATAAGAAGTTTGCTGAAGTTTCGCCATTGCTGAATTCTACTGGTCATCAAGTGGAAAACTGGCAAGGCAACCCTCATCAAAAAGAATATCTAAAAGTGTACTTTTTGGTACTGCAAGTCTGTCATTACTTGATGTCCGGACAGGTATCATTTTCTCTTTCTTTATTATAATTATTTGTGATCACTTGTATCCTGAATAATATAATTATGGATTATTGGTGAATCATGAAATTTTGTTTACGCTTTCTTTACTTTTTACAGGTAAAGAGTGTAAAACCATGTTTAAAGCAATTACAACAAAGTATACAGGCAATAATGACACCATCATGGCCTTCTGATGAAGTGGTTACCAGCTCACACATAGGTGACATGTTCATTTGGATGCCAAAAGATCATCTGTTTGTTCTTGTTTATTTAGTGACAGTAATGCATTCTATGCAGTCTGGTTACATGGATAAAGCTCAAAAATATACAGATAAGGCTCTTGCAAAAATTGAGAATTTAAAACGTATGTAAACATTTACTTTTTTCAGCTATTACAAAAACTTAGAATTTAAAAAAAGCTATTTTAAGCCTGATAATTCTGTTTTTTAGTTTGTGACAATAAACCAATTCTCTCAGTCTTTCAACTGATGTTATTGGAGCATATAGTAATGTGTAGACTTGTTATGGGAAATAAAAGTGCGGCTCTTTCTGAAATTTCTCAAGCTTGTCAATTATGTAGAAATCAACCGAAATTACTACAAAGTCATAGAGCACAACTACATACATTGCTTGGTTTATATGCAATGTCTATGAATTGCATGGAGGAAGCAGAAGCTCAATTAATTTCAGCTTTAAATGTGAGTAGTGTTTTTCATAGTCAGTTAAATTGACTGGCATTTTTGTATCTAACTTATCTACTTTACTATTTTATAGAAATCACAAGAAAAAGAATTAGTGACGTTTGCAAATTTAAATTTGGCAATAGTGTATCTTAGAACAAGGAGAGATGCTGAATTAGGAACACTAATGGACAGGATAAATCCAGAAACATTGCCATCTCTTTCGCATTCCTTGAGAGCAGCAGCATACTATGTGCAAGGTCTTCAAGCATTTTTTGGAGCTCGATACAATGAAGCCAAGTAATAATTGATGACTTATTACGATTTTGGGTTATTTAATGTTAAAGAATATTTATAAATTCGGTTCTGTTCAACAGGAGGTATCTGCGAGAGACGTTAAAAATGGCGAATTCGGAAGACTTAAATCGATTAACATCCTGTAGTCTTGTACTTCTTGGACATATATTCCTATCATTAGGAAATCACAGGGAATCTATGAATATGGTGACACCTGCTATGCAACTGGCTTCCAAAATACCTGATGTTCACGTACAGTTATGGGCCACAGCCATTTTAAAAGGTAGAAAACTGAAAAACTTTTTTTAAACCAAATATAGCATGTTACATTTTTCAAATTGTCTATAAATTATTTTTAATTTTCTAGATTTGAATAGAATCTGTGGCGATCCTAATCGTGAAAGTGAAGCATATCAAATGCACTGTACATTTTCACAAACGTTACTCAAAGATCACTTCCAAAGTACACAAATGAGTGAACATTCTTTAATACAATGGACTGAAGGTCCAGTACCTATGCTACCAAATAATTCACCTGCCTCTACATCGCAGGCAATCCTATAGTATACAGAATCAAATTTATTAAATTGTAAATTTACTTAGGGGTACTGCATAGTGAAAATTTATTTATAGCAAACAATTATATAAAGATATAAATTGTTAAAATTATATACCTAACATTATTCTAGAACCATGACTAGATTAATGGATACATTTTTTTCTGATATGTAGTACCCTTGAGTCTTTTTATTTTGAAAATAATTTGAACATACTTAGAAAGAAATACTAGAAAGGAAATGAAGAGAAACTTTTTCTTTTTCTTTATGTTTCTTACTAGTATACAATAAATTAAAATTCGAAGGCTTCATTAAAACGCCTAAATGCATAAATATATGTTGAAAAACTATATATATTATTTTGTTGGACAACTCTATCACTCATGTTGTATTTATGTTTAAAATATCAATCGATTTTTAATGAATTGATAAATTTAACTAATTCGACAAGAGTCGAGTGATTTTTTAAACAATATAAATATATATATTAAACAAAAAAAGAGAATTTTTGCATAATAAATTCAACTAATTTTTTAAATACACTTATTATTTAGCGGTTAAAATAGGATTTAAAATAAAAGATTAAAAGTTAAATATTTTTAAAAATAAAACTTTTCATTTCTTTCACTTTGTCATATCGATTGCAGTATGTTGAAATAATATGACGTTTTTGTACGAAAAGGTTGTATGCAATAACGTTATATTTTCAATAAGTACTATATTCTAGTTTACTCTTGAGTTCATTGTATAAGTTAAAATTTAATTTTGTATAGCTAAATCTATTGTGCAATCATTCTCTTGTGTAGGATAAAATCTATCATTAAAATTATTGTAAAGATTTCTCGTATTATTTATTATCAGCCATCATTTTTGGTCTCGTGGAATATTTTTAACATTAATTTTTCTATTGTGCATACCAAGTGTAATATACAACTTTGTAGAGATTGGTCAATTGTATCTTAAAATCAAACAAGATCTAATATAGATTTTTAAAGTTGGACACAGCAACATTGTAAATAATGAAATATACAAAAAGTTGATATATTTGTTAACTCTATTGTATGTATTTCTCATGTTGCAAATTTTTAAATTGGAATACCTAAAAGGAGAAAGTCTGAATAACTCTTGGAAGCTCAGAACTGATACATTATTGTAAATAATTATGGATAACAATATTAATTTTTTTTATCTAGGACCAAAAGTTTTTAAAAGTAGATTGAATTGATGAGTAAAATGATTTAAAAAGTATGATATTAAAATTGAAGAAAATATTGTAGTTTGGAATATTAGAAAAATTTATTAAAATAGCCCTGTATAATTGTATCTAGATATCAAAGTTCTAGAATTAAAGTATAACTAGAAACTTGCACTCCAAGACATACGTACAAATTTAAAATAAGCCAGTTATAAAATGAAAAATAATGTAAGCGTGACAAAATTCGAGAAAAGTATGTTTGTTTAACTTGTACAAAAATCATTTTGTATATCACATTGTATACAAAGAAAAGCCGAGTGTTTAAAAATAGTAGATATAAGACATTTTTGTATGAGCGCGTGGCTAGTTGTGTAAATGTAAATGCATCTATTACTAAAACTAGTAATTTCATTTTGTAAATTATGCTATGTATTCCTATAATACTTACATGAGCTTCATAGCAAATAATAATATTAAATGATTCTCATCATTGTGAACACCATCATTATCATCAACATCATCATAATTATTATAAATATAATTTTTCTTTTTTATAATAAATACTATTGTTAAAAATTTTTTGCCTATGCACTTTTAATGATATTCGATTTTATCGGTTTTGGTAAACTGTTTCTGATGTATAGAGAAGATTCAAACAGACAATCTTTTACATTTTTTAACAAATAAATTAATTATATTACAGCTATAAATTATAGTAACCGTGTATTAGAAATTCAAACGTTTTTAAATTTTTATTGCAAAAACTATTTAAAAATTTATAAAATTGCTATGAAATTTCTATGAAATCATAAAAATTCAAAGTATGCAAATTACTTAAATGATTTCTTTTTTTCAAAAAAAGTTGATTTTAGTGATGTTTTTTATGATTATTGTTTCAATTCAAAGGTGTAATGTAATGTATAATTAATCTGTCAAAATATGTAAATAATTCGATTAAAATTTTGTGCAGATCTCAATACTTGTGTACTAGTTTTATTTATAGAAAGTTATTTATTTCGTTGGTAACTTTTTATAAAATCTGATTAAATAAATTTTTAAAGAATAATCATAATATTTATATCAGATCTCAATGCCTAATATCTATTAAAAACCCAATTTTTTTTAAATCTTATAAAATTATATTTAGCCTGAAAACTTATATTTCTTCAAGCAATAAAAAGTAAAATATTTAGATACATGTCTTTTAATACTTAATTTGCTTGGAAAGATAAAACAAGATTATAAAATTGACTCAAATCAGATATTTGATATTTTCAAAGATATTTATGAAGAGTATCTTATTGTATCTACTTTTTTTACTAAAACTTCGTTATATATTTATATATATTTATATATATCTATGAAACAAATTTTACATGGAATGATTTCATTAAGACTTAAAAGAAATATTGAAATAAAATGTAAAGAGACGAGTGTTTTAGTAAGAAAAATAGTATCATCTTTTTTGTTTTTAAATTTATTCTAATAAAAAGTTTTTACATAACAAAGTTTCTCTGTACAATAATGAAAATAAAGTAGTAAACATGATTTAATTAGCTGAAGATGAAAACATAATAATTTATAATTTATAATTATTTTACAATTATTTGTATTCAAAACTTGACTACTCAATCATATCTAATACAAAACTGATTACTTCCTATACCACACTTGGGTATGTTCCATACGTTTAATCTTTTTCTGCAATTGTAAAACACCATAAAGGAGGGCTTCAGCCGTTGGGGGACAGCCTGTAAAACAAAATTCAACAATTCATTAAAGAGATATGTACCTGTGTTCACATATATTACATAATGTTTATGTAATTGTTTTGTTGAAAATTAAGATTTATATTCACCAGGTACGTAAATGTCCACAGGTAAAATCCTATCACATCCTCTTACAACAGAGTAACTGTAGTGATAGTATCCTCCACCATTTGCACAGCTGCCCATTGATATAACCCATTTTGGATCTGGCATCTGGTCATAAACTTTCCTTAGAGCAGGTGCCATTTTATTTGTTACAGTACCAGCTACAATAATAACATCGGCATGCCTTGGTGAAGCTCTGAATACAACACCAAATCTATCCATATCGTATCTTGGAGCAGCAATGTGCATCATCTCAACAGCGCAACAAGCCAATCCAAATGTCAATGGCCACATCGAACCTTTAATTATTTTGTAAAAATATCAAAGAATTAGCTTATCATAATGTATCGAATGTTACTATGTCTTGAGTTAACGTGATGATTTTTTACCTTTTCTTCCCCAATTCAGTATATCATCCATTCTAGCCAAAGCAAATTCTACCATATTATTTGGTTTGAATGGACTGTAGTTACCCTTTGTGGATGGAGGAGCAGGAGTTGGCGGGCTCTCGGGTACTGCTGTTGCCATGTTTTTGGCATGCTCCAAGAGCGGATTTTGACAGCCCAAGATTCCGACATTGTTACGGGCTACCAAACTCAGACCCTGCTGGAAGTTGTCTGTGAAAATAATAACAAATCATGTCAGTAGCATACTTGTATATATATTTGTAACAATTCAATTTATATAATTTCCCAGAATATCTATGCTTCTTACTAAATCAAATCGTTGAATTAGGAAATACTTAATTATAACAGTTGCAAAAGGCAGAGAAAACAAAACTTGTATTTGTTTGATATATGCAGATAAAAATAATAAAGAAATGGGGTAAAAATACTTTTGTTTTTAGGTTATGCAAGTTTTGTTGCAGCTGAATCACAGCTCAAGCAATATCCAGCTGACATTTTACATGATTGAGAATTTAACGCTCGAAAATTGGTGAAAAACGATATCAATAAATGCGAGAAAAGTATTGCAAAAAGGCCAAACTTACGATTCGATATCAGAGAGCGCAACATTTTCCCGACTCGACTCTTCTGAGCCCACTGACGTCACCGAACGAGTCGTCGTCTGCTATACTGGATGGCAATCGCTATATATATTCACTTGGCACATAAAATGCAACCGCCGTTTGTTATACCTTCGCGTGCAGGCGGCTGCAGATATCGCAGGCGCCGCGAGGAGAGCTGCTGCGTCCGTCTCTGCGGTATATAGACGCCAGATGGCATCGATGGCACGTGTAATCAAGTGCACAACGCAATACTCGCAGAACGTGTATACAGTGCATATATATTATATAGCATGCGAGGCAGCAGGATGAGACGAGTGGCTTTAATTAACCGTACTGATTGTTTTTCTCTCTCGCTCTTTCACTTCCTTGGCAAGTGCAACTGCACGTGCGATTTTTTGCTCGCTCGCAGATTGCAGAATGAAGACAATATTGCGATTATGCACGGCACGTACGTATGAAATCTTTTTCGACACGGTATACCCTATTTTTAACTTTTTAAGCGGGAGAATGCTTTTGTTGCTCGTCAATCTTTGTTTGTTTATTCTGTTGCTAACATTGCCAAACGGCGGTTACAGACATCGATGAAAATTATGTATTGATTTAGATATAGGTAAAATTTATCTTACATATTTTATTGATAAGCTTATCTTAAATTCACGATCAATATAATCACGATAATAGTTTTTCATCAAATGATTACTTTTATCGATATACATCGGCAGGGAATTACAACTGAAGCATTGCAGCTGTTTCATTTATATTACTGATATTAAGGATTTTAAAAACGTTTTGTAAAGAAAGTGCTCTAAAAAACATGTGTTCGTTATAAAGAGCCAATAAAATATATCTTTTATTAATGTTGCGTAAAACTAATGTACATGTTACAGTGGCTATAATGTAGAAATACTTATGTTTAACGGAAAAGTAGTAAGTACAGGAAACATTGATCTATTATTTGTAATGTCTCAATGTCGAGTACTTATATATAGGTATATATATGAATCGAAATTAGGTACTACTATGATTATTTCTTTAACATTACCGAGCTTTCGTATTATTTTTTTTTAGGTCTTCACGGAAAACCGAATGAATGGTTCTTCTCTGAAAAAAAATTTCAAAATAAAAAGATATGTAATAATTATAATGTGGCAATAGAATATAATTGATTGCGTTTTCATTTTGGTGCCTTATATTTACGAATAGTTAAAAATTTACGGGATATACTTAAAAAAAGTATATATGCATGAGCATAATAATATTTCTTCGTTAATTTTTATATACAGATGATTCAACATATACAATCTTAATTGGTCTAAAAAGTAAAATTTATAAAAACGTCTGTGGCTGAACAATTCATTGTCTACTTCAAAGGATTTCAATAATTCTTACCGTGACTTGCCTGACTATACTTATGTTTAAGACGAAAGGGTCCATGTGGCTCGTCGCTATAAAAATTAAACGCAGATGTCATAAGGCAAACTATAGAAAAGTCGCGTATAAGCGAGTTATAATATAATACCACCAACGAACCATATGTGAATTTACGGGCAGGAAATCTTGAACAATGCTGTAGACGCTATATAAGACTGCGAACCCTATTATAAAATGTGCGTTTTAGCCCACTTTGCTTATTTGTTTGCGTACTCGTGCACTTTATATAAAACGTGAAAGAAACGTATCAATTAATATTATGCAATTGAATGTTTTTTTTTTCTTATTGAGTTCTACATTAAAAATAGATGTTATACGATAAAAAAGAAACAATATATACTTAACTATACATAGGTAATATATATTAATAGATAATATACTACGTAAATATGGTGAATCGTATGTAAAGTGTTGATATATTCCACTGGTTATGCGACAATATTTTATTAAGAGACCCTACTTATCTTATAGGTGCTGTTCGATTTGGCGCGTATTATAATGTAGTTTTACAATGAAAAAGTACTAGCAAGGTAAATTGTTTCCTCTTATAAACAGATTAACACCTCGTGAAATCATATGTCAATGTGCTGAATTAGTTAAATTAGCTGCGCATATATAAGATTGTATTCTATTTTTATATCGCACGAATAAAATTGATTCGGAATAAACATTTTAAAAGTCATCCATACTGTAAAGCTGTAAGCATACAATAGTCCATAATACGTTTTAAAAATTTACGTACATGAAATATCGTAACGAAAAAACCTACTGTGAATATTCAACGTCTCTTCCAATCGATAAAAGTTCAAGTATAACCACTGAAAAGCAGGTACACTACAAACTCAATAGAATTCGTATAGCCACATCTAAATTTCCAAGAGCGCAACTATATCCTCCAACCACTAAACTAAATAGAATTTAATTGAGTGCCATACAATTATATCACACGTCGTACACTGGTATTCCCACACGAATGAACAGACTGCACAAGCCGAATAAGCGGTATACAAATCCAGGGCGAAAAGCATCATAAACAAAGTGCGCGCTTGTTTTTGAATTCTATGTCCCGCATTATCGCGCGAACGAGTCTCCCATTGTACGAAAGTGTGAATACAATATCATATACACGTACAAGCCAAAGAGAGATTAGTCGGTCTTTAGCTAGTAAGGTTCTACTGATTGAATGGCACAGGTATAGGCGTCGCGCGCAGGTGGATGTTACATTCGGTTGCATTGTGTCTCTCCGTGTTCGTTCCATTCACGCGCAAGGCGACACTTAATACTTACGCATAGCCGAGAGAGAAACGATCCTCACGAATTCCATCCGCGCATTTTCCCTCATTTGCCTTTGAAAGAGTCGGGCGCGCGGCTCTGGGTGGCCATCGTCTATATTACACGCGTTATGTTGAGCTCCTTTTTCTCTCTCTCTCTCTCACTCTCTCTCACTTGCGAGTTGTCTTTTTTTATGCTATATATAGGAACGATTGTGGCCGAGCGACGCCGCGAAGTGAAAAAGGGGGAAGGAATTCATTGGCTTTTGCCTCATTGTTCAAGTCGTTTCCTGTCTGTCGATTGTCGAGTGCGCGTTTATATTGTGCACGCGGGATCCGCGCGTCTGTGTGTATGCGATGTGTGTGTGTGTGTGTGTGTGTGTGTGTGGGTGACTGCGAAAGTTTCGAGGGCCTCCGTGGTCGTTGCGAAGGAGTATGTGGCGGGAGCCTCGGGTGTGGACGTGCTTGTATTGTGTAGTCGTTTAAAAAGATGTTTCGTAATGGCAAGTTTAAAAGTAAAGCGCGACGAGGCTCTACGCCTTGTAGGTTTTCATATATACCTAGTAATATTACGGACGTGCGCGAGTTTTTTTTTTTTTTTTGAGAATCGACTGAAAACGATGGCTCGCTACTAGCTTTAGCTGAAATATTATAATTTTTTTTTCTTTCCGGTTTGCACGGTGTAACTGAAGTGGGTTAAAATTTATAAATTTTTTTAATAAATAAAAAATCTTTAGGAATAAAAATGAAAAATCTATAATTTTATTTTTATTAATGGTATCTACTTCAAATATTTTATTTATTTTTTTTTTAATCGGAAACACACGTTAATGTGATAACTATTATTATAGTTTTATACACTGATATATGTATTCTAAATTATTTTATATTGAGTTGGACTCGTAAAGGTTAACAAGTTAAATACAGTTATATATATATAAAGAAATTACAAATAATTGTATAGCCGATAAATGAAGAATAACAAGTAGAGTATTCAAACTGTGTCATAAAACCACTAAAAAAAAACATTCACCTCTGATACTCTACTCAACCCCCAACAGTCGCGCTAAACGCCTCGCTCCTCAAAAACCATCGACAATATAACCAAAACATATATAGGATCGAAACCGCGGCAAAGCACGCATACAAACAATGGCCAAGTGCAGGCTACACAACAAGCAAAGAAGAAGAAGAAGAAGTAGAAGGAGCAGCGAGTGCAGCACCGGGAGCGCGACGGATGATGAACGAGGCCGATAATTTGCGGTTCGGAGCCGATTCCCAATCGGTCGTTACGCCGCTGCTGCTGCTCTCTCTCTCTCTCTCTCCCCCGTCAACCCCCTCCTCCTCTTTTATACACGCCTTTGGCGGCCGTTTGTACCGCTTAGGCTAATGAGGCAGCGTCGCGATCGGGGTCGATATCGACAAAACACATCTCTCTCTCTCTCTCTCTCTCTCACGCATACACATGGACGAGGCGCCCCCGCCGCCTGCACAACTGCGAGAAAAAGGGGTTTCTTTTTCTTTTCGTGAGCTAGAGGAGAGATGGTATCTGCTACGTGTGTGCAGTGGTGGTGGTGGTTGTGCTGGTGCAGCCGCTACCGGGGCACCCGTAGATCTTTCGACTCGATTATAGAGGAAGGTGTGTGTGCGCGAGCGCTGCATATACGTGTGTGTGTATATTCGACAATCGAAGGCGATATATATATAGAGATGGGGAGAGACAGGGCCACGCGCCCCTTTTCATGCCCACGCGCGCAGATGCAGCAGCAGCAGCAGCGACACTGATCTACGGCGCCTAGTCTGCACTTATATACCTTTTATAATACACTTCCTTTCCACCGCGCGAGTTTTATATCGGACGGGACCATCACTCAAACACCAGAACCCTCTCTATCTCTCTTTATCTCTCTCCCTTCAACTCTTTCGCGGTCTTTTGGTTTTCGGGAGCTGATGGCGAGTTTTCTATATATATATAAGAGGTGCCGCGCAACGATGCACCTTGTGTTCTTATATAGCCGCACCAGTGCGAGTCATAATTTCTTTTTATCGGCACATGTGCCGCTGCCGCTTGCTGCTGCTGTTGGGCTTTTCCGAACGGACTATTAACTCTTTGGCGGTTGTGTATATATCGCCACCTGCGGCTTACGCAATACAGTTGCGCGCAAAGGAGGAAGGTGCGCGTGATTTTTTTGTTTGCGGATGGGCGAATTTTCGTTTGGAATGCGCGGTTGAAATTGTAGGGCTCTGGATACGTTGCGCTTTTTTTTTTTTCATTTTACAGTTTTTGTCTCGAAATGTTGTTTTAGGTATTTTCCTGTGTAATTTTTCAATCTGTATACTTATCGAATGAGAAAAAGTTAAGTTGAATGAACTTTCTTTCTTGAAAATATTTAAGCTTTAGTATTGAGGTTTCACGTATGAATTTATTTGTATAACATAATTTTGAAGTTTTGAAATAATTGTTCTTGGTATCAGTTTGAGAATAAGAATTTCAATTAATATTTTAACACTATAAGTTCTATATAGCTTGCACCGTGTCAGTAGTGGTATTAATAATTTTAATTATTCAGTTATACAAAGACATCAATATTTAGCGATTGAATCTTATATACAAAATAATATAGCGATGAGCGACTGTATCTTGCCGTAGTATTATGTACACATAATACTCTTTGATGATTCTTATTATACAACTTTATGTTTCCGTTTTGCACATGCATCGATATCTTATCATTTCAATATATACCATCTTTCGGGATCGTCGTTAATGCAGTCGATTCATCGCATTCTCGAAATTCACAATAACAGCTTGGCTACCAAGTGAATCGTTTCCAGTCATAAACAACTTTTCAACCTAATAGTCATCGTCAACTAAAGTATAAAATCTATTTGCATTATTCCGTTCATTGTTGTTTATAGGCACTCCAAATAAACGCAATATCCCTATCAAATCCTCATTCCAAGCTCGGAAGCTGATTATCAATCAGTCGGCAAAGTCCAATTACGCCTAATTAACCGTCACGCAGCAGCAGCAGTAGCAACGGCAGCGGAACAGTGCACAGACATTATATCCGGCGTCTTTGGCGGGATGAATAGGAGCGCAGCGCGAAATCGACGCTCCTACTTTGCGCAGGATACGCGCAGTGCGTATATGTATATATATATACACACGGTAGCTCTCGCTCGCGTTAATCGCCAGGCATAATCGAAATGAGCGCTCGACCGCCGCCGCCTACGAAACGATGTGTTTTCAACCGCCCGAACCGCGCACACTCACACACGTATATGCGGCTCTATCGTTCGTCCTATCGCCGCGTACACGTACAATACGCCAGCTTGAGAACTCTAACCTCTCGTCGAGGAATATCAGCTACTCTTAGACAGACTACATAGAGAGTAGCTCATTGTTCGCGCTTAATTCCTCAAAGCGACTTCCTATATACGCTCCTTTCGAGCAGCTCCTCTTTCTCTCTATACCCTCCACCTCCTTTACAATACAAACCGTTTAACGTCTCTCAAGCTGCACACTCCGTCGCCGCCGCTGCTGCTGCAGCGCATGCATATTCATGTATATATTTATATACATCAGCTATACTCCTTCCGTTTCTTCCCTCCCTCTCTGCGTGCCTTTTTTTTCTTCTTCTTCTTCTTTTAACGTATCGGCGAAACGGACAGGAGAGCGTCGATCGGTTCTGCGGCGCGTTTCCTCGGAAGACGGAACTCGCTCGCAGCGCTGCGCGTACACACCATCGCGTATATAACAAAAAATGATCGGCTGCAGCTTGTGGCCTTGTTCGATGGACGGACGGCGCGCGCCACGCGAAATCGCCCCGTAAAATCGGCCCAGATTTCTTTTTCCGAACACACTGCCGCTGCCGCCGCCGCCGCCGCGGTGTACAATACACACCTGCGGCGCTCTCGCGTATGCGCCAGGAGGAGCCGATGCCGAGAGTCGCGCTAAGCTGCGCACATTGCAGTCGCGTTCAACCTCTCTCTCTCTCTCTCTCTCTCTCTCTCTCTCTGCCTTTATTACCCGCGATTTTTCGCGCTGATAATATTCGCATTAAGAATCGGGCGGCGATTATTGAGGGAACCCGGCCTGCGTCGACTGAGTGACGGAGTTGATTCGAGTGTAGTGCATCGTTGCAGTTGGAATGTTATATGCTTTCGTGGATATATAATGCGAGATTTATCATGGTCTGCCGGTCTGAGATTCTTTGTGCGGATTGCGCGCGATTCGAGCTGTGAATGATGGTTGCGTGGTTCTTGGTTTTGGTATGAAAAATTATAAGGATTTTTCGCGTTTTGCTTTGTGAAAAGTAGCTTTTCTTAAGAAGTATCGCTTTTTTCTTTATATACAAGTAGCGTATAAGATAATGTATTAAAATTGATCAATCGAAATAATGATGTAAATTTTATTTTCGCTGGTAAATTGAGAATTTTCAGAACTGCCGATCAACTCAATATAGGTTTCATTGTCTATATATAAAATATTTATAAGTCTATTTCTCGAAAGAACTTTAAAGTGCGGTCAAAAATGTCACCGATCAAAAGTATTATACTTATTTATACTTTTATAAGGTGTACCGTTCAAAACGTTTACAAAGCCTAATGTGAAGAATGAAAAAATGTGAAATAATGAGAAATGTAATGAGATTAAACAATGTTAGAAAAACATCAAAAGTAGAATAAAAAACTGAAAAGTGTGTTTCGCCCCAAAATACCTTATCCGAAGCGAAACCCTATCTTAGACGCAACATTTTAAATAGTTTTAGAGGTTTCTAATATATAGACAGAATTA